>JAMAHW010000114.1:0-105936 GCA_023627715.1 Periconia sp. R9002
ACCCTAACCCCCCTCACCCCCTTCCTAACACCCAACTACACCTACACCGAAAACAACACCCCCATCCCCATCACCAACCTCACCACCACCATCCTCCACACCCCCCTCACCATCGCACACAACCGCACAACCTACGACCTCGTCGCCTGCGCGACCTACACCGAAATCATCGCGCCCTCGAACTCCAAGCCGTACGTTGTTGGGGTGCAGATCCGGCACTCTCCCCCCTCGAACACAACAACGGATACGGAAACGATAACTTCCATCGACACCATCGTAACAACCCCCCGCTCCTGGCTCTTCAACGCCACATCTACCCTCCTCCACGCTTCACACGAATCATGGACTCCGATCCCGGTTTCTGAGCAGGACTCGAGGGAAGCGATTCAAGCGGCGGGGGACGCGTATTTGGATATGTGGAGTGATGCTAGTGCGGTCGAGAGGGTGCCGTGGGGTACGCCGTGTAATCGCCTCGAGGGCGGGGCGTATACGGGGAATGGGTCGGTGAAGGATAGTTGTAGGGTCGGGGTGCCGGTTGGTGGCGGGATGAGGCCGAATAGTGCGAGGAGGTATGTGGTGGATGTTGAGATGGGGAGTGTGAGTGTGTTTTGTGTGTGGGAGCATATGGTGAGTTTTTCTCTTTCTCTTTCAGTTTTTTTTTTTTCTATTACAATTGATACTGAAAAAAGGGACAGATGAACGCGGCCGACTCGCATGAATTTCGTCTTGAGAAGGGGAAGTTGAGGTATGTGCATACGATGACGTCGTGTGGGGAGAAGGTGTGTAGGCTTTGATTTTTTTTTATTTCGAGAGAGAGGGAGAAAGAAAAATCTGTGTTGGTTGATTGATGGTTACTGCTTTTCTTGCTCATGGTTGGGTATAGCCTTTATTTTCTTTCTTCTGTCTTTGCTTGGCTTTTGAGGGGTGGATGGATGGGGATTAAGGGGGAAGGAAGTGGGTTAGTTATTGTTTTTTGCAGGAGGGAAGAAAGCGGGTGGAATCAAAAAAAGAAACCAAGAGGACCAAGGAACGTGGATTTGTTGTAACATTACCACTTTACACTTTCTTCCTTTCCTTTCTTTTCCTGCCCTTACACGCAGCGCACGAACTTCCTATGAAGCGCTACCCAGCTATAGGAGGTACAACATTTGTAGAAGAGATAACCAAACCAGGCTTCGAGCACAACTTTTCATTCCCTACACTATCGTACCTCCATCACAACTCAGGCGGCGGCACCACGGTAGAAGAAACCTCTCGATCCCTCTTACAATCCCTCACCCACACGCCCTCCCCATCCGACGTCCACCCCAACCCCTTCTTCTGCAACAACTCCATATACTCCCCAACATCCTGCTTGACCGCCTCAACACAACAATCCCTACTCTCAAACCTCGCGCCATCGTCAAACTCATACGCGCCCAGGAAACCCGTCATAATCTTATAACAACCGTTCCACTCGAGCCACAGGTCCGACGGCTGCGCGCGACCCATCCGCTTGGGCGCGGTGAGCAGGTCATTTTCGGGCCCGGGGGCAAGCTGGATGGCGATGTGGCGGAGGGTGGGGATTTTTTGGAGGGCGCGGATGATGACGGTGGTGTTTGTGTGGAAGGGGAAGACGCCGGTGAAGGAGAAGGAGCGGATGTTGCAGCACGAGGAGGCTTCTTTGGCGAGGCGGAGGAGGATTAGGTAGAGCATGCGTGGGGATTGTTTGAGGTGGTATTCGTAGGTGCTCTGGGGTTTGGGGGTTAGTTGGGTGCGAACGAACAGGGGTTATTTTGAAAGAGGGAGAGAAATAGGTTTTGTATCTGAGATGTCACACGAATGAATGGAGGGAGGTATACGTACGTATGCGCTTATAGACGACCCCTCGTTGTAAGCTAGATGGTACCAAGGGCGGCGATGCACCAGCGCTGCGTTCCACGGACGGCATTCTGGACCGTTATGCTGGATATTCTGCAACGACGGCTCCTGTTGCACAAACTCGATATAATGCATCTTCATATCGAACGCCCAGTTATCCGAGCTCAGCATCTGCGTGTCCAACAGCCCGGCGAGCGTCGACGGCGGCGCGGCAACTACCACTCTGGTGGGCTCCAAGAGGTCGAAAACCTGGGTCCATATCTCTTTTACTATCTTGGCCAGGTGGGCTTCCGCCGTGGATACGTGGCGGAGCTCGTAGTTCTTGTTCGTGTACACGGTAACGTTCTTGATGTGATGTTTGAGCGCGTACTGTTCCACGAAGCGCGAAAACTGCGCGAAGCCTGTCCTGGGGAGATGAGGGAACCATAGGATAGCCGGGATGGACTGGAGGAAGTTGTCGCCGTCGTCGATGCGGCAGAGATTGATGAGAAGGGTGTCAAAGCTCTCGTTATATGCAGAAGAACCGCTGCTCTTGAACTTGGACCTCATGTGCTGATAGACTTGGAGCTCGTGGTCGCTCAACTTGGTGAGTTGGCCCTGCATATTGTCGATGATGCGGGCGTCGATGGGGACCCATTGTGGATTTGGATCCAGAGGGATCCTGGAGTAGCGGAAGAGGATGGGTAGGACAAGTTTTCTCCAGCGCCAGGACGCACATGATAGATTCTTGAGCGGTGTTTCATCCGAGCATGTCAAGTTGGTGTTGGGTTCGTGGGCGAATTTGGCGACCGAAGGGGCTGGAGCATCCAGGTGAGCGGCTATCTGAAGCAATATCTCATTTGGGAGGGTATCCATGACATTGGGCGTCGTCGAGTTGTCCATGGTGCTTAATCGGTGAAAGCCAAGGGCGTTGGTCACTTGATTAGCCGAGAAGAGCAAGAGATGGCAGGGTTTGTTTTTTGGATCCAGGGAAACCTTAATGCGCGAAGGGTAAGTTTCTGTGTAGGTGAGGAACAGGAAGGAAAAAGAAAACTGCTTGAAAGGGGGGATGAATAGATAGATAGGACACGACGGCGCAGTTGCACAGAGGTAAGCAATACTTGGGAATGAAGTCATCGGCTACGGATGGTCGCCCATGATTCGTCGCTCCGTCAGAGTTTCCAACGAAGTCGCTCACACAGAAAAGGCCACGCTAACCCCAATCCAGAGAGACCCTTTTTACCTATTTTAAGAAAATGTTGTGAGGTCTTCTCTTCTACTAACGATGTGAATATCGACTGTTCCTCTCTCTTCCACTCGCATACTTCTTCTTCCTATTCCCACTAATCTAAGTGGGTAACTAACAACAACATCCTTCCCCCTTCGGCTTTCCCAAACAATCCCAACGCATACCCTCTATTGTTGCCAACATTTCTCCAATTCCCGCCAAAAAGATAAAGAAAGACTACATAAGTAGCTATCTACCTAAGTACATATCCCAACCTCAGGACCCTTCAACGCCTACCCTTCTCCACCAATCAAAAACACACATGTCAAAGTACGCATCTGAGAAAGAGAGGGATAGATTCATTCACTTACATCCAAATCTAATAGAGAGAGAGGGAAAAGATGATAATACAATAAAAGAATGCCCTTCGCATGCCACTAGCTACCTTCACTTGCCCCCTTCAGTACCCTCAAACACATCCCCATCCCTCACCCACCCCCTCTCCACCCCTCAAACCCCACCCCCAAACTCCCCCCGCCACACCTCCGCCTTCCCCGGATCAATCCTCACAAACAAATACTCCGCCCTTCCAACCACATGCCCCGGCCTTACCGAATCCGCCCTCCACACATCCGGTATCCCCAGCCGCTCTACACAAAGCAACCTCTCTATCTTCGCCGCCGTAGCGGGCATGAACGGCGCAAGTAAAGCAGCCAGCAAATGTACCACATTAAGCGCCAACCCAAGCACCGCAGCGCACTTCTCGGGATCCTCCTTCGCAAGCCTGTTATCGAGTCTGTTCACCTGAAGGAACGCGTTGCCGTGTTGCGAGAGCTGTAGGACGGTGCCGAGCGCGGGTCGTAGTTTGACGGCGTCGAGGTCGCGGATGTAATGCGCCAGCAATTCATTCGCGTGGGCCTTCCACGTATCGAACGACGATGTTGCGTCGGTGTATGCAGTCCAGTCCGGCACGACGTTGGAATAGTGCGTCGAGTTTGCGAAGCGCAGCACGCGGTTGACGAGGTTGCCTAGGTTCTTGAGGAGGACGTTGTTATTTGCGCTGATGAGCGCGTCCCAGGTGAATTCCGTGTCTGCGCCCGTCTCAGGACGGTGCGAGATGAGGAAGAAGCGCCATACGTCCGACGGGATGCCGGTTTTTTGTGCTGAATCGCCGAAGACGCCGGTGGAGCGGGATTTTGAGAATTTGTGGCCTTCGTAGGTGAGGTAGTCTATATTTTGGTGCGTGTGTTAATGTAAAGAAGTGAGGGGGAGAAATGGGAATGGGGAGGCTACTGACCCGTCGTAGAAAGATGATGCACCTTCGTCCAACACTCCCCCGTCCCCAACAACGTCCCCGGAAAAACCACAGAATGAAAAACAACATTATCCTTCCCAATAAACTGATATAACTCGACATCTTCACTCCGCCACCACTTCTCCCACTGGTCGGTATACGCGGCCGTGATCGACACGTACCCGATACAAGCGTCGAACCACGAGTAAATCACCTTCTCTTCGTAGCCCGGGAGGGGGACGGGTGTGCCCCATTTAATGTCCCGCGTGATACTGCGCGGCTGCAATCCCTCCTTCAACCACGCGGCAGTGATTTGCCTCCCGGTGCTGGACCACGCGCCGGTTTCGGCGGAGGCGTGGAAGAAGGTTTGGATTTGGGGTCGGAGTTTATCGAGGGAGAGGAAGATGTGTTTGGTGGATTTGGTAACGGGTTGCGAGCCATCGATTTTACAACGAGGATTCTTCAGGTCGAGAGTATCGAGGAGCTTACCGCACGCGTCACATTGATCACCGCGAGCGCCGCGATCCCCACAAGCAGGACACTCGCCCTCTACAAAGCGATCCGCTAGGAAGGAGCGGTGCTTCTCGCAGTAAAGCTGCGTCGTCTCGCGCTCCGTCAAGTACCCCCTCTCATCCAACTTCCGGAAGATATCCTGCGTGATCTGCGTCTGGAGCTGTGTCGTGGTCCGGCCGAACACGTCGAAGCTGATGTCGAACCACTTGTAGATGTCGGCGTGGATGGCGTGGTACTTGTCGCAGAGTTCGCGGGGCGTGCAGTTTTCGGCGAGGGCTTTTGCTTCGGTTGTGGTGCCGTATTCGTCGGTTCCTTTGGTATTTGGTCAGTTACTCTAATCCACTTCTGCATCTTCTGCTCGAGAATCAACGGCAAAGGAAACATGTGTACATACCACCGACATATAACGTCCTAACCCCGCGTCCGCGACAATATCTAGCAAACGCATCTGCTGACAAAACCGATCCGATAACTACATAGCATCATTAGTATTATACACAACAATCCAGATGATTACGTACTATTCCCCAGATGCGGTACGTTGTTTACGTATGGGAGGGCGCTGGTGATGAGAACGTTGCGGGTCCCAGGTCCCCCTGGAAGAATGGGGGTGTTGGTGGATGTTGGTTCGCCCATTTTTTTTATTTAGGGAAGGGGAGATGGGAAAGGGGTATAGTGGGTTTTATGGGTAGGGGATGGTGGATGGTGGTGCAGTTGTGTTTGGGGGGTACTATGGTGTAAATGCGATTGACATAGACTGTATAGGTTGGTGTTGCGGAAGTGTAATAATGGTTGTTCGTTAGTAATGGGATGGATAAGTAGTGACATGAATACGGTTTTATTGTTTTAGACGGACATGAATTGGCTCATTCCTTTCTTCTCTAATTTTTGAGTCATTCTTGTGCGGCGTGGTGTTCTGTAGATGTTGACTCACCACCTCTACTTCCGTGTAACCACACACACGACACTCATATCAAACCTACACCAAAGACATCTCCACCACTTCCCCATTAGCAAACCTCCTCCCTCAAAACCCAGCCCTCACCGCGCCCTCAAGCCACGCAACCCCCGCAACAACACCATCCACAATCCTCACCCTATCCCCCTCTTCCTTCCCCAGCTGCTCCACGCAAGCCTCCCTAACCATCTCGTCCATGCCAGCCATGCCAGCGCAACCCAAGCAAATTGCTCCGACTTTCCCCTTCTTTAACAGTCTTTTCACCGCATCCTTCATGCGCCTCCTAACCTCCTCGGGCGGCGCATCGTGAAGATCCGTCGCATTCAGCCCCGTCGTTTCAACGCCCGCGAACCGCTTACTTGCCTCCGATCCAGTGCCCAGGAAATCCACGACGGCGTCGGAGAGGATCTCCTCCCAGACTTTCCCGGTGCTGACGATGCCGAACGTCTCATCCGGGTGGATGACCTGCAAGCTGTACGTCACGCTGGCCTCGAAGATACCCGTGACGGGTTTGCGGGAGGCAGTGATTGCCGGGTGTGCTTTTAGGCGTGGGACCAGTGGGTGTTTGGAGTAGCAGGCGACGAGGAAGCCGTCGTGCTGGTCGAGGATGTTTTCCTTTTCCAGCGCCGGGAGGCAGTGGTGCACGCTCTCTGCCGCATCGTCTTCATTGTTGATGCTCTTGGGGCCCGAGGGCGCTGTGAAGTATTCGTGCGCTGTCTACTGGCTAGAGTTAGTTCGCTATGCTAGTGAGTTGCTTTTTCGGTTGACGTGCTTCTTTGAATTGGAGTGAGTCTACGAGGGGTTTCAGCGCATCCGTCATGGACTGCGTCGAGTTTGGCTGGATTATGAGTATGGAGCGCATTTTGTTGTATCTGGTTGTTCTGCCCCAGCGATATTCCCCCATTGAACGGAATGGATTAGTAGGTAGTGAGGAGATGTACATATGGAATTTTGTTTTGCTGCGGGGTCGGCGTAGTGGGGAGGGGAAACATGTTCGAAGCTGTGGCTGGTGTGTGTCCCGTTTCGGTTGTAGAGATTAATGACGTCGGGGCTAGATGCTAAATCAACGTCGCTGATCATGATGAAAAGTGGTGAAAACACTATTCTTGGTTGTTAGTGCTATTGTAGATCAACGCAAGCCAGTGCGTTATCGTAGATCGCTATCAGGTCAATGTCTGCCAATTGCTCGATATTTTTGACGGCAAAATTCACTAAACACAAATCATGTAAGCTTGTCAAGCATGAGGTTTCATTGAACTACATATGCCATTGGATTAAAAATGTATTGCTGAATGAACCACATTCCCAGAGCCCCAAGCAAAGAACGCCTTTCGAAGCGCCCGCCGTCTCCAATAGCCAAGAGTAGTATTAAAGAGGTTGAACGCGTGATAGAGGTGCGCCGTCGACGTGAGCAGTGGGGAATGCCTTCCGTGAATCAAATATGTCGGCGTGGATGCAGAGTGGTGTTGGTACGTGGTATTCCAAAGTAAAGTCGGGGGGTATCGTAACGTCGTAACAGCTTCAAGCAAGACCTCCATCATTTAACGGAAACAACTGAAACGTCCGCAGCTAATACGGAAGGGAGCACGACGGACGCCGTTCTTGTCGACAACGATGCCACCGCCCTGGCAAGACAAATTAGCAAACAAGCCGTTTGCAGTTGATGTAGGATAGTATACTCACACCGTGACGGCCGCCAAAGTGCTTGGTCCACATGAGTCCCATGGTTGCTTGTTGTTATGTGCGTTTGAGGAGAGGTTTGAGGTTTGTTTTTGTGGTTGGAAGATGCGAGTGTTGTGTGAGGGATTTGATACTTGAGATGGGGAGTGCAAGGGGAGTTGGGTCTTTATATAGGTGTCGGTATCAGGGGGAATGGTACGAGTGGCTGGCTTGCAAAGGTATTGAAGTCATTTGCGCTGGCGAGACAAACAAAGCAAGGTCGTGAAATGGACAATTACGTCGGCCAAGCGGCCAAGCCAGGGAAGGTTCCTGATCCACTATGGCTCGACTGAGCCACAGGTGTGGCGTTGAGTTTCAACCCCAACCAACACCATTGATGGAATGTTATAGTGAACCTAGACTTACTTGATGTCATCTAGGTTTAGTATGGGGATCATTAAACGTCATATGAGTGTTCATGTTGTATGACACGATGCTCACGTGCGCGTTATGACTGCTAATGGACATTGAACACTATTTTCGATTCAATGCTGATTCAGTAACCAGTCTGGAGCAAAGACCACGACTGTTCTGAATCCTAAAAAAAGCGATACGGTCGGAGAGAGATTCCCATGCGCCCATGAACCAAGCCCTACATATAATAGTACAGTTGCGCGAGTCGTCAGGGCCACCCTTCAGACTGTTGTAATACCCACACACATCCCCCCTTTGTAGAGCATATGCTAGTATCTGCATCCGACGATACTAGCTCCCATGCTTGCACGGCGCGTTATAGATGGTAAACTAGGATTGAATGACATGGACAGATTATCGCCCGATGGAGCTGCCAGATTGTGCCATTGCCGCGTTCTGCTCCTGGAACCGGTCGCCGAGTCGCTGGGAGCCCTTCATGTGCTTATCGACGCATCGCATGATGCAGCCTTCCTCGCGGGAGGTGAGGGATTTGCTCTCGAAGCCGTTGACGCAGTTGTCAAAGCATTGCTGGACGAGGTTGGAGTACATCTGAAAAGAGCAGGGTCAGCCATGGTTGCCGCGGTCGAAGGCATCGACATGTTGGGATTGGGTAGGAAAAATAGGGCGCGCACGTTCATGAATTCCTTCATCTGCTTCTTCTCCATGCGGCCCTGGAGCTCGCGCTGCTCGGCGGCGGAAAGGCTAGATGATGGGTTAGCAGAGCTTAGGAGAGTGAGTGGCAGCGGATGATGACGCACGCATCCATTGTGTATTAAGGTAGAAGATGAAGAGGTTTCCGATGGTGTGGCTCGAAGTGGGATGGGAGATGAGAGGCGCGAGACGGGGTGGGGTTGAGATGGGTAGTGATTGTTTGTATGCGTGTGATGATGATGCTGTACAAACAGTACAGTGTAGAGCTTTCCCCAAATTTTTGGAAGAGCTAGCGCTGCGGTCCGGTCAGTCTACACTACTTTATCCGCAGTGGCTAGCATTTCTCTTTGTGTGCTTTGCGCCACATGTACCCGCGCACAGCAGCGACAGCTACAATTTACAAGAGAGATCAATGGCTGTACCTATCTAAATGAGAGTCGGGTTCTCTGCCCTAAGCCTGAGGACCAGCAACATAAAAACCCAACTTCAATGGCAGGCGGTGCCTGCCAGGAAACGCGCCAGCACTGCTGAGCCAAGCGTCTTGATGCATTGATTGATTGTCCCATCCCTCGTGCCGTGCCGTGTATCCACTTGTGCAGTACATTACGATATGTAGGCACCTACCTAGTTGTGGTATTGGTTCCAATAGTCAATGGCTGGCGGCTTGTTCTCGTGCGCGTCGAGGTGTGTTCATGACTGGATACACAGCTACTTGGTAGTACACGGGGTTAGTAGTGTACAGTAGAATGGATGATGATATTCTTCACTTGACTTGAAATGCACGAGCGATGGCTGAGGCCATGAGTGATGATGTGGGAATCGAAGGGCTAAATTAAATTCCCCCAATGCAATGCTGGCAGTCGGAGTCCGTTGTAAGCTGAGTCTCGACTCGGACGGGCCCGGATGACTGTACCTTAGCTGCAAAGCCTTTTGCGCTGTCAGAGTCGTCTTGGAAGCCATCCCGCTACCAAGGCAAACTCGCTGGCTCATCACCGTGTCATTACCTAGTTATTATTGTTCCCTCGTTGACCATGTGTTCTGGGACGTTGGGAGACGAAATGATGACTGGGCAAACAATTATAGCCAACTAGTTGAATATTGATTCGTCCTTGTTTGGATACTTGTGTCCCTGATATGATGTATTGATCTACTCTATTTTTGCTCTCCTCTCTATGTACATGACGAACACATGGAAAAACCCATGTTGTAGATAGACAGACAGACAGCAGCAGATTAGCACACAGAATGTAGGCAACTACTCAAGTATTTTGTGTTAGCAGCGCACGTTATCCAACTAGCCTTCGATACTACTGCTCCAAACCACCCACCTCAGTACGGTAACATCATCTTTGCAGCCCCTCTCGGGCGTTGCTCCAACCTCAAGCCAGCCCCAACGCCCATCACGAGCCTGTCTCCTCTACCATCATCGCATCCCTCGTCAGGGCACCCCCTGCCCTGCCCTGTCCTGCCAACAACCCACACCCTCCTCCCGCACCTCACCATCCTGTCGCGCGCCAATCTTGTCTTCTACTTCTTGTCCCCGTCCCCCCAGCTTATCCTCCACACCCTCTCCCCGCTTGTGCTGCCATAGACAATAGACGTCTCCTTCCCACCTGCACCTGCCTACCACCTTCGTACTCGCGCGCTGCCACCACCTACACTGCTACCACGCTACGCCGTATTGGTTACCCGCTGCCTAGTCCTGCCTAGATCCCCAGACGACAACAACATCACGCATTGCCGCAACCGTCAGAACAACGTCGCTCCCTCGCTCGCCCTTCCGCCAGCTAGCTAGCTACCCTCCCGCAACCCCGACGCCCGTCGTCCACGCCCGCGATGCCTCACGGCGCGCATACCCAAGGCCCGTTGTCCACCCCCCGAGCCCGCAATGGAGAGCCCACCCCGGCCGTGGAGCCAGCGTCTGCTAAGCGCGACCTGACGTCGTGGTGGAAACAGTTCAGCAAGCGCAGCATAAAGAAGGACGAAGAAAAAGGTATGCTCCGTAATTCCAGCCTTTGCTTGGCTACGTGGGCTTGGTCTGCACGTCTCATGCCTTCCGCTGTCGCCTCTGGCTGGCTATGCAACCGTTGCTTCAGCCTCACCTCGCGGCTTGCAGTCCCGCCAGCCATTTTCCTCTCCGTCTTTCAACAAGAACACATTGCTGACCACGTCCCATCTCCCCAGAACCTGAACCTCCCCGTGGCATCTTCGGTGTACCCCTCATTACTAGCATTCCTTACGCGAATGTTGCAATATCTCTGTTCAACGAGAACGGCGAGAGCTACATATACGGTTACGTGCCCATTGTCGTTGCAAAATGCGGCGTGTTCTTGAAAGAGAAAGGTCAGTAAATGGAGCTGCTTTTTAGCTCATCGCTTCCCCGCTGACCATCGTCACAGCGACCGACGTGGAGGGCATCTTCCGCCTGGCGGGGTCTGAGAAGAGGATAAAGGAGCTCAAGGCCCAATTTGATACTCCTCCACGATGGGGTAAAGGCCTGGACTGGTCTGGCTACACCGTGCACGACGCTGCAAACATTCTTCGACGTTATTTCAACCAGCTCCCAGAGCCCATTATTCCCTTGCAGTACTATGACAACTTCCGAACACCTCTGCGCGGCCACCAGGCAGAAGCCGTCGGTCCCATTGAAGGCCAATCTCCATCCGTGGGTGGCTTTGACCCCGATAATGCGGTGCACATCTATCAGCAGTTGATCAAGGAGCTACCGTCGCTCAATCGCCAGCTTCTTCTCTACATCCTGGATCTGCTCGCCGTTTTTGCCGCCAAGGCAGAAACGAACAAGATGACCACGTCCAACCTGGCTGCCATCTTCCAGCCAGGTATCTTGTCTCATCCTCAACACGACATGTCTCCTCAAGATTATCGTCTAAGCCAAGACGTCCTGATTTTCTTGATAGACAATCAGGACCACTTCTTGATTGGTATGGAAGGCACAGCAGTTGACGAGGGCACCGCTAGACACGTTGAAAGCGGGCCGTCCACCCCTCAGGCTAGGACACCCACGACTCCAGGCCGAAACCAGAACAGCCTGGGCCGATCCGCCTCGGCCGCTTCCAGTGCTGCCGCTGAAAGCGTGCGCCGATTTGGAGATATCCGCCGAAACGTGTCAACGTCCTCGAGACGATCTCGCCACTCTGGAGTGGTGCCGAGCCCTACCACCCCTTCCTACACCACTGGTTCTGGAGTTCATCGAAGCAACACTGTACCATCCAAGAGATCTCCGGCCCTTCCCGCATCTCACTTCTCCAGGGAAAAGAGTTCCGATCCCTCGACCCCCAGCACGGAGGACAAATATGCGCAACTGCCCCCAGCAGCGACGACCGTCCCCGCGAACACATCGAAGCAAGCTGCGCCCGCCGCTGACTCTTCACAAGGGCCGCTGACCCCACCGACAGAGCGCCTCGATGTTGTCAAACCGCAACCACCCACCCATATCGAGATGCCGAAACCAACTGTCCCCACCCCCGGTTTAGAGATGCCCGGCGCTTTCATCCCTTCGCCAGCCGTCGCTCCTCCCGCGAGCGAACTGATCACTCCGGCTGCATCTGCACAGGCCGCGCAGGCTTTGGCACCACCACCCACAGAACACCAACCACACCGTAGTCCTCAGACCACACCCAAGCACGAAAGGTCCGAATTTATCGAGGGCGCAATTGACAGCGGTACGCCAGTGGAGCCCACGCCAGCAGTGCGCACTTTTACACAGATTCTGTCTAAAGCGTCCCCCGACGAGAAATCATCTGGACGCAAACCGAACAAATTGCAAAAGAGACGAGTGCCTAGTGCCAATCCCAGCGCACAAAGTTCTACACACTCGTTGAGTGGCACTCACCCGCCGCCATCGTATGACGTTTCCCCATCGCCCTTGCCGCAATCGTCGATACCCCACTCGCACCCCGTGAGTTCAAAAGAGCCTACTCAGGCATACAATAGCGATACGGTCTCGTCGAGAAACTCTGGAACTACGCTAAAACCCAGCATGTCACCCTCGGCATCCTTCAGGTCGCACTCCACAGCGACGGAATATTCCGAGCCAGAAGATGTCCCGAAAGAAGAGAAGAAGAGCTTTTGGCACAGACGTGGAGAAAGCAAAGCTACACCGACCGCAAGTCAAACTGATCTTCATGGATCCATCCCCAACGCAGACAAAAGCATGAGCTCCATTGGCAGTAGCTCTGGTGGGGGAGGGGGGAGAAGAAGCCTTCAGTATGACTCTCACCAGAGCTCAGATCTATCTGTAGCATATGGAGACGCAAAAGATCACAATGAGAGGAAGAGCCCTTTTGACTGGTTTAACAAAAAGCGGCAGGAGCACAAGGAACGCGCAGACAAAAGGCAGCGGGCTAAAAGTCCCCCCGATTCAAGCGATTCCAGCCAGCCACATGGCCTCATGAGGCCGCGTGATGATTTGGCTGTGAGAGGACGTTCCATGGAGGTTGCAAGACCGACAGAAAGCCAGGACTCGAGCGATGTTACGCCCACTGCAGTGACGCCCAACCCCTTGAAAACAACGCCGAGTCCTCCAACCCAAGCTACGCAACAGGTTGGGCCGCCCACAAACACTCCACCCACTGCCGCTCCCCCCAATGTTCTCCCCGAAACCCAAACGGTTCCTGGTCCTGCCCCAGCTGAGCCAGCAGCGCTTACTGCAAACCCTATCAAGGAGCCAGCCGCTGAGCCAGCTGCCGAACCCGCTATCAAGCCAGAGGAAGCTGCCATACAGCCCGCAGAGCCTACTGCGAAGGTTACAGAGGAATCCGCCCCAAAATCACTTCTTGACATCGGACTCGAGGCTTCGAAAGCGGATACCACTACTGCCAAAGAAAACGCCAACGCACAGGCGCCAGCCAACCCCCCGACCTCAACGTGAGCTCACAATGTGCTTTGATCATTTATCTGGTGCAAACATGCAAGGGTATATCATGATTGGTTCATCTCTGGCTTTGGAACTTGAGGCGTCCGGCGATCTTGGAGCATGTGGTTTACATCTGGTTCGAAGTTGATTTTGGGTACACCTCGTGTTTTGGTGCGGTTTGGCATGCATCTGGCCGATTCTGTGAGACGTTTTGACGCTCCTGTTCTCGATTATGACTGCACCTTGGACGTTGCTGTGTTTAGAATGCTCGCATCATCGTGGAGTAGGGGACGTTGGCTCCCTTGACTTTTCATGAGCAATTTCTACCTTGTTACTTTTTCCATCTTCTTGAAAAGAAAAGTGGTCTGCTTGCTTGCATATAGCAGAGGCCGTACGAAAGTTTGGGGGGTGCAGAACTTTTTGTTTTTACTCTTTCTTTTTTTTCTTTCCTTGGCGAGGTTTTCCTTTCTGTATTTCCCGTTCTCTGTTTTCTGTTCTGGATGGTAGAGAAGCATGTGACGAATCGACATGAAGAGGATTGATAGAAGTTCAGTGAGTGAGGTGTTTGAGTTTCCCCTTGGTAATGACACGACGGCGGCGGCGACGGCGGTAGTGGTAGTGGTAGTGGTAGAGGTAGAGGTAGAGGTAGAGGTAAAGGTAGAGGTAGAGGTAAAGGTAGAGGTAGAGGTAAAGGTGATTGATGATGACGACGGCTAGGTAATTTAATTTAATGAAGACCGGAGGACGGTTGTGTTGCTCTTCCCTGGGATTACCGTTCCATTTACTTGTTGTTTTACTTTGCGATTGTGATGTTTCTTCCTTTATATATTATATATCTTGTATGTCGTCGGTGTGTGTGTGTGTGTGTGTGTGTGTTTTGTCTGTTCTAGAACCTTCCCTCCCTCAACCCTCACACGCGGGTTGAGGGAGGGTCTAGACAACTCCATATCTCCATATGTACTGAGCTACACAATAATTTTTTTTTTAACTATTAGGAGGCGGTTCTTACCTCGAACCAAAAATCAGGACCCGAAAGAAAGTAACTAAAAAAAAAAAGGGCGGACCACATTTAGTAACCGAAAAAAATCACCGAGTACATATACGTCTGTATGTATGTGTGTGTGTGTGGTACGATGATTTCCAAAAAAAAAAACCCGCCTATTTTTTTTTCTCTCTATCGCCCCTTTTCAGCATTTTGGGGGTTTTTTTTTTAATTTTAAATCGGTATTATTATACATAACATGATTTTTTTTTTTTTTTTTTTTTTTTTTTTTTTTTTTTTTTTTTTTTTTTTAAAAAATAATTTTTTATTCTCATTTTGCAAATCTCTGTACCGGCTCAGGAGGCACAAGGTGAGCAGCGAGGAGGTCGTGTTCCGTGGGCCGGGCCGAATCGCCTCGAGTTGGATTGCAGGTTGGCCGTTGCACAGCAGAGCGTGTCGAGGGGTGCAAAGTACTGTACATGGCATGGATGATGATGCATCACGATGGAATGGAAGGCCGACACGAAAGGCCAGACCCTGCAAGCCTGGGCCCTGGGCGCCCGTTTCGCACGGCGAAGCAATTTGAAGCACAGATAAGCATTTGGACACCGCTTGGCAAAGGCTTGACCGCTAGCTTGCATCCGACCTGATTTGCGCGCATGGGAGGGTTACTAACTGATGGCGTAACTCGATTGAAACGGTCATGGCGCAGGGCCGATGAAGCTTTCAAGGGAGTGGGGAAAAGGCATGTATTTCAGTACTGTATCATCAATGGCCCACGGCATGGCATCAATCAGACGAGGGAGATACCTATGTATGAAATGGCCCGAAGATCAGTCTCTCTGTCCGTCCCTGTCCGGGCGTCCCTCAACGCCCACACCCGCAGACTGCAGCAGTTACCGTACAGCACACCACAGCTAACTTGCTCTACTGCGCTGCCCTTGCCCTTCGCCCCCGTTGCCTATTCCAAAGTAGCTCCCATGCCAGCGCGCTGTAATTTCGTTATAAACTACCTACCGACTGACTTGCTTAGCTATCGATTTGGTCCCCGCAACTTTTGGTCTTGTGCTTCGCTCTCCCTCTCTCTCGCGTCCGCCCGTCCTTACGCCATCATCTTGTACTGTACATCCTTACCACGTACCACCGTCTCCAGCAGCAGATCCTCTGTTCCTCAAGTGGTTTTCACTTGGCAGGCCAAGACGTGATCGTTCCTGGGCAGCCTTGCTTTGCTTTGCCTTGTCTTGTCTTGCTCACCTGGCCAGGTATGTTTTGGCGTTGCTCCTGTTTGCCCACCTCACCTACATGCCCGCAACCTCAACCCCTCTCTCCGCTACGTGCGCGACGGCGACAGCGACGGCATCGCTGTGGTGACGATGCAGCGCCGCTATCGACATTCTCGTTGCCTTCTGCTTTTGCATCGCGTCGCAAAACGTCGCAATCCTGTCTCGTCTCGCCTTTGAGTTGGCCGCCTGCTCGCTAGCTGGTGGGAGAGAAAACACAGCCCCCTCGCCCACTATCATCCTTTCCTCTTTCGTCCGAGCGCTTCCCATGCAGTTGCATACATGTACATAACAGCCAGTTCCATCGCAACACCATTCCAGCTGCAACCTGCCCACCGCCATGCTGACTGCGTTTTCGCACATCATAGTTATCGATCCACCTGATCCTGACTTGACGTTGGCCACCGCGTCTGCTCCTCGCCCCCCTGTCTGACCTGAGACGGTTGCGCGTCACTACCTATTGCCCACGCATCGGGCGCAACCAACTTGTAGCCAGTGCTACATCCCCAAGTTCAGAGCCCACTGCTGTCGCCCACAGAATCTATCCGCAGTTTTGGTGCCTTGCAACTCCATCGCCAAGTTCAAATCTTGTTTGAAAACGCACCATCTTCATCGTCATTCCACGTTCTACTGCTCGTGCCCTGTCGGACACTCCCCGTCCCTGCGCCCGCACTCCAACCACCGTCCGCCATTGACGCGTACACCCCCTCCTACTCTCGGCGCGGGTAACCGCAGGATGTCTGCGGAATACAGAGCATGACTTCCAGTCCGGCTCGCGATACCGCATCTTCGTCTTTGCCACCGAGCAGATCGCTATTGTCTCGACTCAGATCCCCTCTGCAATCGAAATCGCGCAACTTTACCGACTTTTACATCCAACCTGACGATCCTCATCGACAGTATGCTCCAGGCGACATAATCAGCGGCAGCGTCATAATCAAAATTATCAAGCCCCTGCGCATCACTCATCTCGTCATATCACTGCATGGATACGCCCAGGTCTACAAGAACCCAAATTCACCGGGTGATGCCTACAAAGCCTACACGGCCACTATCTGTAATGGAAAAGGGAAGAAGGCCGGTAGTTACTTTGGTAACGGTTTCGTGTCGCTTTTCGAGGATGAGGTCGTACTCTGTGGAGAGGGCCGGCTAGGAGAGGGTGTTTATCATTTCAACTTCGAGCTCGAGTTTCCTTCCAAGGGGTTGCCCAGTAGCATAGACGTAAGTGCACTCACACCTTTGGACCTTGTGCGCGGTGGCTGACCGTCTGCTTAGTTTGAGCGTGGAACGATATCATATATGCTGACCTCTACATTGACGCGGCCGACGACCATCTCACCTACTACGTCTGATAACAAAAAGGTTCACTTTGTAGACGTAATCGATGTTGCACCTATCCCGCAACCTAAACCCAGAATCATATCTTTGGAACCTATTTCCCGGAGATCCCGGACAAAATCGTCACGCAAGAAACTTCATCCCCAGGAAGGAGGCCACCAATCAGCGAATCTCGAACCATTGCACAACGGGAGAGGGTCCGAACTAAATAGCATCGGCGAAGAAGGTACGGTGCCGGAGAGTCCTGCGCCTAGTGACGACAGCTTTGAGAGCCGCATGAGTAGTGGTAATGCTTCTGGAACGGAGTATGGTGTTCGCTCAATCAATACCACTTTGGAGACATCGTCGATGAAAGATACTCGGTTGACTTCGAAAAGCAAGACGATTACAGCTACGGTTGAATTGGCTAAAGGAGGATTTTTACGAGGCGACCAGATTCCAGTAAGAATATCGGTTGACCATACCAAGCATGTCAGAAGCTTGAAAGGGATCATTATCACTCTATACAGACAAGCGAGAGTGGACATGCACCCTGCACTGCCTGTAGCGCCGAATTCAAAAGGCGACAAAACAAAGTCCGAAGATTATTACCCTAAATCTCGCACCGGTCTCGGAGGGTTGTCACTTTCCTCGGCTGGCTCCAGTCATCTATTTCGGAAAGATCTTTCTCAGTCCTTCGCCCCTCTGTTCGTTGATCCACGAACTCTCACAGCAGATGTGAAATGCGCCGTTCGCATTCCAGACGAGGCGTTTCCCTCCATATCCAATGTCCCGGGGGCTATGATAAGCTTCAAGTACTTTGTTGAAGTTGTCGTGGACATACAAGGTAAACTATCGGGATTGGATCGAATGGTTCCCAACGCAAATACCGCATTCGTTCCGCTGATGTCTAATGTCAACCAAGGAAAGGCTGATGATTCTACTGGAGGTATGTTCTCTACTTGGGGAGGCAATTTTACCGATACGGATGCAATTCGACGCGAAAAAGGAGTCATTTCATGCCTGTTCGAAGTCGTGATTGGGACAAAAGACAGCGAACGCAATGGCAAGCGAAAGGAACAGCCTCCTCAAGAACCCAACTTGGAGACACAATCAAATACCCCTGAGATTCCGCCGCAAGCGAACCAGGGTACCTATAATTCTGGCGACTACGGGGACTATTACAGTTATGATCCTAACGGGCAGTACTACGACGAGTACGGCTACGATGATACTTACTGGAATGCACCAGATTATCAAGCCACTGGTAGCACCATAATGCAGCCGAGTTACAACCAACCTCCCCCACGATTGGAATCCGAGGAAGGAATTTCTGAAAAAGAAAGAATAAGGAGAGCAGAAACGCGATTACTTCCGTCACAGCCGCCTATGGATGGCGAAGCATCTTCATCTACCAATCTGCGAACCGTACCCCCCTCTGCCCCTGTTTTACCAGAAGACGAATACCCCAGGGAAAACTACACTGCAGCCGGGGCCGAGAGCTCCGTGCCCGCTCCAGCATCACAATCACCTCCGTTTTCATTTTTGGCCGCATCCTCGTCGCGTCCCCTGACTGCAGTACCAGCCCATCCAAGTGTTACAGGCCCCGACACAACAAACGCTAGCTCTTCGTCAACAGCCGATGCAAACAGGCAACGCCCGTCGCTTCCTCTCAGACATGAATCTGAAGCTCCAAAACCACTTCCATCGTTGCCTCGACAATCCTCGCCTGTCCCTGATTACTTCCCTCCACCATCATCTCGCGTTCAACCCACAGACGACAAGCAAGAATTGCAGAGAAGGCGTTTGGAAATGGAAACGAGTGCCCCGCCGGTAGACTCGAATGAAGGCGAAGAGTATGCATCCCAGGGACCTTCAGCACCACCGACGTCGGGAATGTTCAATCTCATGCTGGCACCATCAGCGCCTATTCTAGATGAGCATGATGAAGGCCTGGTTGATGCCGTGAGACCAGGTCAGGAACGACCGGCGGGAAATAGCAGTCGAGAGGCGCTGCCGGAATATCAACGGTAAAGCTGCTATGGAGTATTGGCGTTTTGTTTAGACATGTTTTCGCAAGGTTTGCATACTGCGTTGGCGTGATATCTGTTTGGTTGAAGGGACTCTACTGGGTAAACCATTTTGCCTTTTTTTTTCGTTACGCCTATGAGAAGTTGTTTGTCGGAGGAAGTGTCAAGAGCACTACTTGGGTTTGTGATATGAACTTGATGATACCTTGACAGATGAGACGATATAAAACTTTTCAATCGATATTTAGCTGCACTTTTTTATCTGTTGTTCTGCTTGTCTACTCGCAACAAAGTTGACTTGACCCGTTTCAGGTACCGACGTTTGTGACCCGGCAATCCCTCGCGATGAACCCATCTAGGCCAGCTTTTCTTCTAGAAACGAAAACATTTATCGATCGGCTCGAAGAACGACGCAGGATTCGAGCTAGTACAAGTGCCCTCACGTTTCATCTGACTCTCGCCGCAAAAGAGTTTCAGAAACACATGGCAGGCGCATGGGTCAAGACAACTCCAAAACCCATCATCCACGCTCAGCGAAACTCCCTGCACCGGTACTCAACCACCTTCCTCAACGCATCCGAATTCGCAAGATAATCACGACGCATCTCCTCGAGCTTCTCCCGCATCGCCCTCTCAATCTCAGCCTTGTGATCCAGCAGCGACTTCAGCCGCGAGATGTGCGCATCGTACGCCTCGGCACTGCCCAGCGAACGATTAGCCCAAAAACCAGTGCTCCCGCGCATAACGAAATTAGAGAAAGGCACCGTACGTACGTCTGCGTTTGGTGGTTGTCGAAGAGAGCATTGATGGATGCGCGGGTATCGGCTTGGGCTTTGGCGTAGGCTTTTGTGACGCGTTGTTTGTTGGCTGTGCGGCGTTTGCGTTGCTGGGTTATCCAACAACTCATGGTTAGTTCACGACTCTTAGATTTTTTGCTTCATGGCGGTGTATATAATGATACATGGAGTTGAGGGTCAGTGGAAAAGGGGACTGGAGGCATGGTATGATGTGTTGTTTGTATAACCAACATACGGCGCCTTCCATGTCTTCCATCAACTTCTGCATCTTGGTCTTTGGCGAGTTCTGCGACTCGTCTGGGTCACTCGTATCTCCGCCATTCACGGAATTCAAGTGCGGAGACGGGCTTTTGGAAGTCATGTCAGTGTTGGAGAGGCGGCCGGTGGTGCGAGAGTTAGTTGCATTGTTGTTGCGACGTGGAGCCATTGCATGTGAGAGGTTCCTGGACTGTTATTCGCTTTGATGAAGGGACCAGACGAATCATTCAATAACTCTGAGAGAGATGATTTAAGAGGTTGGACAAGAATCATGGACCCCGTTCTTGTGTACCGTCCCAAGCGCGAATAGCGGGGGGATTCTTCCCCACATTCCCCTTTCGCCAAGAGTTCGCGTGGCCAAAGCGTCGGACGGTAGCCACCGAAATTTTGGAGAGCGTCTCGACCATCTTTTTTTCTCTATGCCCGTTTGCGCTTTCGTTATCCCACCATTCACGATTGTACCGTGTCTTTTGAAAGTTAGCCTGTAGTTCGTCGCCATGGGTCTCGCAGGACCGAAAAAGTAAAACCTACCCAAAAATTGCCTCTTTTTTACGCATCGCAATCTAACAGTAGCCCATTGACAGCCGATCCCGCATCTCCAATGACCCTCAAAACACGACTTGGGCGAACAACACCTCTCGCTTTGGCCACAAGATCCTCACTTCTCAAGGTTGGACGCCTGGATCGTCTCTCGGAGCCACCGATGCCGCCCACGCTGCCCACTATACCGCCGCCTCCGCTTCCCACATCCGCGTCCTATTGAAAGACGACAATCTCGGCCTTGGCGCGAAACGGGGCAGCGAAAGTGCGGAAAACTTTGGTCTCGCCGGTCTCGCGAGTATATTAGGCAGGCTGAATGGCAACGAGGAGGCGGTGAAGAAGGAGGAGGAAAGGAGGGAAAAGGTGGAGCAGCGGGCGTACGTGTATCGCAAGTATGGCCTGATGAACTTTGTCAGTGGTGGGTTTTTGGTGGGCGGAGAGATCAAGCCGAAAAACGAGATTGAAGTCAAGAAAGAAATTGAAATCAAGGAAGAGATCAAGAGCGAAAGCGAAAGCAGCAGCACCGAGAAGAAGTCCAAGAAACGGAAGCGGTCGACGGATATCAAAGAGGAAGAAGATGACGACGAAGAAGAAGCGCAGGCAGAGCAACCAAAGCTCAAGCGGAAGAAGAAGAGCATGAACCTCCGCGAAGAAGCCGACGCTCCGCAAGACCCATCTTCCAAATCCAAAAAGAGCAAAAAAGACAAAAAGGACAAGAAAGATAAAAAGTCTAAAAAGGACAAGAAATCCTCCAAATCATCCTCAACCGACACCCCTACCTCCTCTTCCACATCTACCACACCCACAGACGCCGTCACCGACAAAGCGCGCCGAAAAGCCGAGAAGCGCGCGCGCAAGGAGGAGAAGAAACTCAAGAAGGCGCTCAAGAAGGCCGCAAAGGAAGCCGCACAGTCGAACCCCGCCAGCGACGACCCCAGCTCGGAAAGCGAAGACGAAGAAACCACCACGCCCGCAAGCTCGGCGCCTACGTCCGGCGTTGCGACGCCGGCGTCTGGGTTGATGTTTGGCTCAGCCGGGAGGCACGGCGCGAGGCAGCGGTATATCCGGCAGAAGCAGATGGCGGGGATGGATCCCCAGGCGTTGAAAGAGGTATGTGGATTGAACCCCCTTAAAAATCACCCTCTTCTTTACGTTCGACGGTACTAATCCTGTCTCACTAGATTTTCATGATCAAAACACCCTCATAATTCATCCCGTTTCCCACCCCGGTTCTTCTTGCATAGCACGCTATATAGCGAAGGCGCATCTGCACATTGTTTTCTTCATTCCTTTCTCGATAGATACTACGTACGCTACCTTGTTGCATTATTCCACGCAATAATTAGACGTTTTACCAAAATCCAGACTTTTTCAACGACATTACTCTCACAACATCTCCAACCCCCATCCCCCTTTCTAATGTCCTCATCCGTCGGGGATACAATCAGCACGATATGATGAACTCTTCTACGGGATTACCATGGGACTCGTATTAGTTCCTAGAAATGCCATCCCATCCGTCCATCCATATATCCCCAGCTCTTTAATCTGATCTCGATCTACCCATTCCAATACCCAACCTTTTCCCCTAAAAAACGCAAAATGATTGAATAAAACTAGGATTGAGTTAAAAATGATGTAAGAGAGGAAACAGAAAAAAAACAATACAAAAGATACAATGATAAGGTTCGAAGCAATCAATAATTTACAATCAAGAATGGAGGGGGAGAAAAAAGGGGAGGGTGGAGAAAGGTAAACCAATAACCAAAAACAAATGCAGCGCAACGGCAAAACACCATCAGGAACTTCCACAACTCAACCAAACGGCGGGAAAAGGCAGAGAAGCGAAAGAACTAACGAATCGTTATTCTTCATTCGTCTCCGTCTCCCACGGTCTCCAGAACTTCCACCCCTCACGCACATCTCTCAGCGCATCGACTTTCCGAGCACGCGCACTCGCCACGCCAACGAGACGCTCGATACCCTCCGTGCCCTCGGCACGAAGGAACTTCTCCTGGTCAATCTCCTCACCACCTTCTTCCTCGTTGACGTTGTGCAGGACAGCGGGCCACAGGACACCCACGCCATCGCCCGCCAACGTAGTTTCGAACTTGTCGAACCCTTCGTTGCCGAGTTTGACTTCAAGATTATCCAAGATTCTGTGCTTGAGCTTCGTCCCCGACGAGATGACGGACGCAGCGGCGACGGGAGACTCGGAATCCGAGTCGGAAGCTTCGTCGGAGGATGAATGATCGTCGTGGACGCCGTTGCCGTTAGAGATGGACGTGGGTCGGGGCTTGATGATAGTAATGGCGCAGCCACCGCCGCCGGCGCCCGTGAGTTTCGTCCAGCCGATGCCGGTGTGATCGATGAGTTCGCGGATACGTTCGAGCTTGGGGTGCGATACGCCCAGAGAGACGAGCAGGCCGTGGTTAATCGTGACGAGATCTCCGAGATGTTTCAGAGCTTCCGGCGAGGAAGGATCGAAGTCTGGCGATGTGAGGAGTTTGTAGGCGGATTCGGTAACGAGGCCTATGGAGTCGAGGATATTCTCAGTGAGGGCGGGGTGGCCCGCTTTGAGCGTCGCGACTTTGGCGACCTCGACGGCGGTGCTGCGCGCTTGACGCGTGTTGACCAGGAGGAGAGGAAGTTCGGGGAAGCTGTGGATTGGGACGATGCGTGAGGGCTTCCCGGGACCTTGTCTCTGGTAGAGAACTGCCTTTCCTCCTGCTGCCACCGTATTGTCGATACCCGACGGGTTTCCATGTATACACATCTCGCCGACAAATGCCCAGCGATTAATGCGTTCAATCTGAAGTTCGCATTCCTTCGGTGGCTGGTCTTGGTGGGGTCCGCTCAATGCGCGGATTTGGAGCAACAGCGCCGCACTGATGCACACGGAGATACTGGCGCTGCTTCCGAGTCCCGCTCGCAGAGGAATGGTGGAGCGAAGAGTGTAGACACATGGAGGTGTTTTCCGGGATGCCAGTGAACAAAAAAGATAGAGAAAACAACAAGCGGTAGAGTAATGTATCTTCCGTATCGATTCGGGGGCTTGCGGGGAGACTTGTTGGATAGAGGGCTCGAGGGCGGCGAGAAGGTCGGGGTCTAGTTCTGTGACTAAGTCGTAATAGAACTTTTTCTTCCCCGGGGCGGAGAATGCGTCCCAAGGTAGTTTATCCAGCTCCCAGGTGTGTTCCAACTCTATGTCGGGGAAGCGCATGGTAACGGTGCGGTGGGATTTTGAAAGGAAGGAAACATGAAGGTAGGAGCGAAGGGATATCGCGGCGGCGATGGCAGGCTACGAAAGGGGTATGTTAGCGGAAGGGAATAGTTCTACACATTCATGGCATTGGTACCTTGCCGTGCACTACAGCGTGCTCTCCATAGACTATGACTTTGCCCGGGGCCGAGACCATGAAGGGAGGCATCATTGGCGACGAGTGCTTTCGCAGCATGGGGGGCGCGGCCTTGGAAGTGCCGTTGGAGGGCATGGCTGAAAGCAATTGCTCAGGCATAGTCTCGACGGGCGAAAGTTTGAGGTTCTTCTGGGAAATCTGGGAAGGAGAGGCGGCAGCGGGCGGGTTTGTGGAGGTCGAGAGCGAGTTGGAGGTAGAGACGGGCCGCGTTTTTAGGATTCCCTTCAGTCCCTGCTGATGGTGGCCGTCTTCGCGCATATCGGATTATGAGTGGTGTGGGGTAACGATACTCCGCGTCCTTCTTGATCCAATCCCGGCAAGTGCTGATTTGCTGCTTTATCTTCGCGTTGCGACAATCTTGTGGTTGGCCTTTTCCCTTGTCAGGAGGTCGAGATTCAGAGGAAATGGTACAAAGAGGGAAGCATGGATAGATTACGAGTGGCCAGGGGGTAGCTACTAAGGTGACAATAACAAAAACTAGCGCCCACACGCCCTGTCAAGAGTTATTCATTCGTTCATTCATGACATGAAAATCACGAGAGCAGACTACATACTTATATGCAAACCGTTGCCTGCTTGCACCTCACGAACAAGACAATGGCTCTATCGGCCTCGGAGAAAAGAAGAAGGTCTCCGTTTCCTGGCCTGGCTAGGATGGTCACCGCGACGCCTGGCTCCCCTGCAATCAATTCCAGAAACCCCCGAACCAGTCCCCTGGGTTCCAATTACGTGTGCTGTGGCTGGGCATACACTAGGCAATTCAACATCCTTTTTCCACTTCACAGAAGCACAGAAAGATCATACAGAAGTATTTGATTGCCGATACCCCACTGCGCCCCGCGTCTTACGTACGTACATATATCTTGTAGGTATCTGATGTACTCATGTGGTGTGCCTAAGCTAAGCTTATCCATCGCTTCGCTGCTCATATGCATATAAATGCCAGGTTGGGAAATTCCCGGAGCGCATTTCGCACTTCCGCCATCTTTGGTCATCTCCATCAGTCCTCTGGTCCCGAAGTGCTATTACCTGGGTAACCATGAATCTCGGCTCTTGTCCACTGACTGACCTTCAGTGGTGAGAGGAAATCGGTATCATTTTGGCCCAAGTGGTTCAAAATCAATCTTCAAAGACTTGCGTCTCATGCGGTTTCGTCCACTCCTGCAGAAGAATAAAAAATTCGCCGGAGATAACGGTCAAGTAGAATACGCAAGTCCAGACAGGTTCCGCTCAATGTCTGGACAGCGAGGAGCTGGGTATCGTGTTGCAGAAAATAAAATAGGGCAGCGCATATGGCGAATCAAAGAAAAGTTTGATGAGAGCCTTATGTCGATTTCCCTTCTTTCGCCTGCTCCTTTTCCTTCCGAAGCTGCTTCGCCCTCTGCTTCTTCAGCTTCTTTCTTTCTTCCTTGTCCACTTTATTCCCGTCAGACTTTTGCTTCTTGGGCGCATTCTCTTCCTCTACCACCCCCACTTCGGGCGCCTCACCACCTTCTTGCACCACATTTGTCCGGTCTCCAACCTCTCCTACTTCGATATGGCCTTCTTCCCTCTCAAACTCGGACATGGTTTGCCAATCCTCCCCAGTTCCATTCGCCGTGTCTGCATCCTTCCTGCCCTTCTTTCGCGATCGACCCTCGTCATTCTGCTCCTCGGGTTCTGGTGTAGCTTCTGGTTCAAGATATTCACCGCGGAGACCAGCAGCAACGCGTCGCAAATTGTGCATAACCACACCACCTGTTGGTCCACCATGCGAGCTGAAAGTGACGCCGGTGGGTGTGATAAGCGCATCGGGATGTAGGTGAGGATGTGATTCAGAGTTGAGGATGTATTTTTCCAGTATTAGAGTGGCCTCTTCCTGAGATATGGCCTTGGACGAAACGGCTACGTATGGAGGAAGGGTTTCGGCGTGCATTTTGTGTTGTTGTATTCTTGTTTCGAGCGGGTCTTGGGCGCAATGCTGTACGTCGTGGGGGAAAAAGAGTGCAGGATGATTTTCAAGGTAGGAGGAACTTTTTGTGCACGGACCTTGACCGATTTTATCAATGCCCTACCGTTCCAGGGTAACGAAGTCGACCACCGCTCCAATACAATCGTCTCGAATCAAGCCAATTCCCTAGAGACTCCATCTCCTAGATGCTTCAATGACCATGAATACCTTTCGCTGTTTGCAAGTCGCCGCACGACCTGCGTCGTTGCGCATGTCCCTTCTCCGGCCTACCACGAACCTCAGCACGACAGCACCAGCAACATCACAACGGTACCTTTCCCGATCTTCATGGCGCACCATTCCATATCACACAGCCTTCTAATATGAGAGCAGGTCATCGGTCTCAGCGACGCGCTTCATGTCTCTTTTGGCTCGACGCCGTCCCGCCCTTCCACCTTCGTCGTCCCCATTCACTCTACCCTCCCCTGGCTCCGCATCAACTGCCGTCATTCCCGCACCTGGCACGCTTGATCTCGCCTCCAAGATCTCCCTTCACCCTGCTCTCGGCTCGACTCAAATCCGTTGCGGTCCTCGCGATACCTACAACCCCAGTCACATCGTAAGAAAGAGGAGGCACGGTTTTCTAAGCAGAATACGCACGAAGAAGGGCAGGAAGCTGCTCATGAGGAGATTGAAAAAGGGCAGATGGAATCTCAGTCACTAGACAAGTGCAGCGCGAAATAGAATTGGCTTGTTGAAAAGAAAGGGGAGTCGGTCATTGGCAGTAGCTCCAAAATCTTCCTGTCGGTCTCAAGGCTTGGAGGATGAAGATATCACAGGTCATGCTTTGAAGGATTCATGGCCAGAACTAGGAGTTTTGGGATGCTCATGCCGTAAATGGCATGAGGAACATAGCTCGATTTGTATTGTATTGTAAAAACAGCATTTCCATAGCAATTCCATGCGGTTTAAGACATCATTCAGCCCTCCCTCCGCTCAGCCCATCGCTAATCGAATACAAACAGATAGAATCATACCTTCTAACACAGCACTCCAAACGAGCAGTCCGCTGATTTCCACCTATGTTCACATCTTTCCCGTATCTACGCAATCCATGGGCTCCCAGTCTATCAAGTGCTTCGATTCATAGCCTTCTTTCGCAACGCTTCCCATACCCCCACCTGGCGTACCATTACGGTCGAACATAATCTGGATCCTTGATTGGCAGGCCAATTGCTAGGTTTAGAACCAGCTTCAATCGGACGTCTGGCAAATCCGCATCAGAGTGGCCATGGATGGTTTTGAATTGGTGCTGGATATCTCGATAGAATAGTTAAGATGTTCCACGAGATTGCTGACATGGTATCGGATCTCTATCCCGCCCATTGCCCCTGGATTTCGGTTGTCAGTTCCACGAATTCCGACATACAACGAGCCTCGTTGCTGATATATATATGTGCCGGCCTCAACTTCATCTGTCCTTTTCCGGCGTTTGACGTGCATCCCCTGCTGACTGCGGTTTCTTCCCATCGTCCTGCACGGAATCTTGGGTAGCATCATTTTCTAGTGCTTCAATCATCTTCAGCTGCTCCTCCACGCTGTCAATCTGTTTCAAGATGAAAGCTATCGTTGCATCTCTGGCTTTATCTATTCTTCCCAGTGCCTCCGCCGACAACGTCGAATAGTCAGGGGGCGGTTTCTGAGGCGTCGGAGGAGCAGGCTCAGTGTTGTTCAACTTCGCCTTCTTGTCTGCGAGTAGCTTTCGCAAGACGAAAATATTCAAATCCCTTTCTCTTAGATTATCTTCGAGCTCCTTGCGTGACTGTTCTTCTTCCACCTTCAGCCTCTTCGAAACCAGCTCGTTTTGTTGTTTTTCAATTGCTGCTTTCCAGCTCCAGATGGCCTGCTTGGCTGCGTTTTCAATATGCGTGAAGCGAATGGGGCCAATATTCTGGCCGCCATACCAACGAGCAACTACAATTTCGCCCTCGACTTGGCTATCATTAAGCACGTGCTCTAATCTACTCCCGGCATATTTCTCGCCATCATCGTCATGGCCCACATCGTATAAAATCTTGGTTTTGGGCATTAGCGATCTTTGTCGGGATCTCCTTCTCCATGCTGCAATCCGATGTGTAGCTGAAGCAAATTCCGGCAAGGTTTGGAGCGTTTTCGCCGGTATATCCGGTGAAAAAGCTGCTTCGAAAGATGAAGTACCTTCGATTATCCTCGATGATCGGAAGTAGTTTGGAAGCGGCTCAGGTTTAGGGGAAGGGGGACGTTCGCGCTTTAAAGACATGTTTGATCGTGGTGGGTGGTCAGTGAGGAAGTTGGGAGGCTGGGGGGGAGTTGAGTGTTGGGTATGCAGGTGTAAGCGAAGCCTGCTCCCCAGACGCAAGATTTGCCGAATCAGACATCATGCATACATACACCCTCCTCAGTGCTTCAACCAAAGAAAACTTAAGCTGAAGTCTGAACCTTATTTTCATGTTCTGGGATTCACAAAAAAAATTAGATGAATAGTTATGTTCATCTTGCACCAAATCCGCATGAATCCCTTTGTGCTTCCTGATTGCGCAGATGACTTCCAACTCAAATCCAAATATTCTTGTACCCACTTCAATATCAATTTTATTTAAATGTTCAATATCGCATGTTATGCGTACTTGAAAACTTGAAGCGGATTCCAGAGTTGGAGACTGCTCCTTTTACATCCTCACTAACCCTCATACAAGCAAATGTGTTTGATTGACTATTGCATTTTTGCGTAAGAACTATGGAGAATGGGGAGATCCTTAAAGACCGTATACTAGAAAGCGATAATTCTTTTACTTTCTCTCTTCCAGTGCAAAGCGCTGGACATTCATGATAGCCTTGGAGCCTCTCCACTCATTTAGTACACACCATGTGCTTGTACACACCCACTCCCTCCTGAGCTTCACCTAATCTTTCGCTACATGGCACAAGTTCAGGCAGACAAGCCCTGTCCTGGACTCACTTTTGACCAATGGCGCTTCGTTTTGCCCATTGAGACTCACTTCGTTTGATTCAACCGATAGCGACAAACGCAGCCGCATACTACGCGCACCAGATAAGATCCGGCACGTCTTTCCCCCACACCGACCAGTTACCACAAATCCCCCGCCCTACAAGAGCACTCATACCGAAGGGTCGATAGAGTAAGTACCCTCTTCTCCTACTCCGATTCCCAGCCCTGCCACAGAGCCAGTTGTATAGGACATAGCCACTCATTGATATCACTTCGCAATAGAAGACCGCCAGCTTCTGCAGCAGCCTGGGTCGAGCAGCAAGTATGGGTCGCTTCGAGACGCTCAACCCGGACACTCAGGATTCAGTCTTGGCTATCCTCCCAGCAATAGCAAAAGCTTTCAAAGTCCAGGATGTAAAAGATGTCATCCCTGAAGACATTCGGATGCGCGCGTGGGACTGCGAGCGCCGCGACCATATCAAGAATGAGACTGAGGACGATCCGCGCAACTGGGGTGTCCAGTTTCTCAAGGACCTCCAGGCCATCGCGCGTCTTCTAAATAACGATCTTGCTCAGTTTCAGGAAGACTTGCGGGCCAAGGTTGAAAAGCACGCGGAAACACATCCATGGTGCCGGCTCGCGGATATCAAGGAGCTCAAAGCAAAGTACCAGAACCCAGGCGTTCCCAGTGAGGATGATCGCTCACCCGAGGAATATGTGACGGACGGATCTTCCTCCACCGATTCGTACTTTGAAGAACTGGTTGAGCAGGAGCCTCCTAAAGGTTCACGTCGCCGTCGAAATCACGAAGCGTACGAAGTTCGACGCCAGGATGAAGTCCGACCCAAGCCTAATCAAAAGAAGCGCAAGCGTAAGATCTGTTCGTAGTAGTCTGGTAGCTCAGAGTTAATATCATCACAGGTCAGACATCATCTCGTCTTCGCCGCGATAGCGAAGGGTGGGAACGACCCGAGAAGAGCAGCCGTGATCGAGCATATCGCTCCGTTGAAGAACGTGCTTCAAGCCGTAGCAAGTTCTCCGCTAGGCCCTCCGCTAGGCCCTCAAGTCAACGTGCTGGATCGATCTTCGAAAAGTAATCCTTCCACTTTTCTACGCCCATGTTCTCATATAAACACATAGCTGACATCCACAGCCCCAACCCCAGCTACTATCAACCAGACGTCCCGCTCGAATCGCAAAAACTTCAGGCCGAGCTCGAGCTTGCTGAAGCTGAAATCAACTACGCGCGTCTCAAAGTCAAGTTCTTCCAGGCCAAAAAGCAGGAGGAGGACATGACTCTTGATCAGGGTCCAGAAAAATTTGACACTCACGAATCATACCTGGGCTAAATTGCGAGTCGGATGTCCGACTGCTGAGATAAAGACTTGCGGGTACTGTGCCCCTTGTGGGGTGAATGGATAGCGACACGAGACGCATGGATCAAGCAAACCTTTCTTTGGCCGGATATGATTTATTACAGTTTCACTGGGTCTAATGAAGTGAGGGCTCTGGTCCATGATTTTGCATATATTTGAAAGCACGGGACGATACCATCTTAGCGCATCAGGGCATGATTTCTGGCACATAGATGGTAGACGTTTTCGTGTCAAATGGTCGGTGGGGATCACACGGGGCAATCTTGATAGCTCATAATTTCTCTGCTGAATGCAATACATTTGACAAATAAACTATCCTGTTCCTGCTCGAGATGTTGTTTGTTATCGCGAGGATCTTGTGTAAAGCTCTTCGGTCTCAGCACAGGCAAGTGTGCTGTTCCTATACAACATTCTTTCCAGAGTCTTGAAGAAGACATAACGTCTAGATTTGTAATTTTTTAGGAGATGGTTGAACGTACAATCACAATCTCTTGTTTCGACACGCAGATATCAAGGTCTCATGTGAGAGTGATTTCATAGGAGAGGAAACAATTTGACAAGCATTCATAACGACCGTGGTTATTCTCTAAAAATGTAGCAAAAGCATAGATAAATCTTTGGGTAGCAAAATTTGGCCTCAAATATATATTGCAAACTGTTGCAGCTAATAGATTCATTCTGATGGAAAATGATAAACTTGAATATCGAAGATAGTGAGCACAATTTCCAGTGTGTTCATGAGAATTACAATTTATTTACACATTAAAGGCCGTGGATAATTATACGTTGAAGAAGAGTCAGTTGATCGCTAATAATCATACTATACCACCCGGGAAGATATATCTGAAGCAGATCAAAAACGGTGAACAACAAGAAAAGGAAGTATCCGAAGAAAGCATTCTTATCATTCAACAAAGCTAATCAGCAACAGGCGTATCAGCACGCCGTTCTGATTTCGCCAAGGGGGCAAGACCAAGTTGCCTCATACCGTTCTCCAGTACAGCACGTGTTGCTTCGTAAAGAGCAATTTTGCCAGGAGTGATTGCTCTTCCTTTTTCTTCCTCGTTTTCTTCATTCGCTTCCTCTGGCTCTATTTCTTCGTCTCCTTCATTTTCATCCAAACAATCTCTCAGTTGCTCGACCACACCCGACAGATACGTAACAATGGCCGCCGGTTCAAGGGATTGATACGTAGTGCGAACAACCTCTGAAAACTGCACGAGGGTGCGGAGCAGATTCGTAGTTTCCTCCTCAGCAAGTCCGTCAAATTCTTCATCCGAAAGTGTCGCACTGACATTGTGGCCATCCAGAATGTCGATGAGCTTTGCGTACCAATATTGTAGATTGGGACCTGTACCGGACTTGAATGCTGTCGCTGCAACGGGATTGACACTGTGTGCAGTTGCTGCGCGGGTAGAGAGCTCTGAAGCAACGAGGGCTGAAATTCCCAGTGTTTTCGTAGCGTCCGAGTGATCTTTGAAAAAATCCATCTTCTCTTCGTCAGCGGTCAGTGTAGATCGCATAGCCTCTTCCCACTGCGAGATGATTGCTTCCGGTTTGTAGATGTCTCCAAGAGTGTCAGAAAGTCGGGAAGTTTCGGTGAATTTGAGATGCGAAATCTTTTCGGCCAGCTCATCCATGTTTAGAGCCTTCAGAATGTGATGCAGGTGCGTGAAATGGACGCTGTTGTCGCTCCCAGCCACAATGATCATTTTGTCGAAATTATACTGTCTTGACCTTTCTAATACTGCCGCGAGGTCACGCAGTAAATACGTCGTCGCTCCAGTGCGGTCTCGAATGATAGCAGTGCCGGCTTTCAAACCAAAATCCTGCATGTGCACAACCCATGCACCGGCACTTTCCTTACAAATTTCCTTTTCCTTCAACAATTGCTCCATTTCAGCTATGGTTTCTGGCTTCACCTGGGACTCGCCAGTATACTCGTCGAACTTGACCCCTAGCTGCGAGTAAAAAGTCGTGTAGTTCTCGATGTTGGCATTCCTGATGCGCTTCCAGAATTCCACTGCTTCCTCGTCGCCATCTTCAAGCTTCTTGGATGCTGCATTGCGCTCAGCGTAGATACCATGGTTTTCGATATCAGCCTGGGCCTCGCCTTCATCTTGTCCATTCTTGGCGGCTTCGTCACGAGCGTGTCTGCTGGCCACTACTTCAGGTTGGAAAAGTTCATCGATCTGGTGGTACACGTGGAGAAGATTCCGAACAGGGTCATCGTTGTATTCTTCCTCGCGACCAAACTTATCCCAGCCCACTTTGAGCAGAGCAATGGGTTTGCCCCAATCCCCGAGGTAGTTGATTCTGGTAACGTCCCATCCCATGTGTTCATGTATGTTACTAATAAATGCACCAAGGATTGTGCTTCGAAGGTGCTTTGCTTGGAGTTCATTCGCGATGTTTGGGGAAGAAAACTCCACGACGAGTTTCTTGCGTCCTTCTTCTGAATTTTCTGGGTTAACCATTCCCAGTGTCGGATTGCTACCGAAAGTCGATTTTCGGTCTAGGATGTAAGGCAGAAACAACCTAGGCAGCATCTCGGGGCTCAAAAAAATCCTGAGATGAACCCCATCGACAATGGGATGAGGAAAGAGTGGATGATCCCTCGGAAACTTGACTGTAGATTAGCCTGATTCCCAGCCGACAACAAGCCGACAAAAAAATTGGAATGTTTATCAGTTTCACCAACCTTCTTCATCAGCTCCGGTGCAAACTCATTAGGCTTGACTCCAGGACGCAGCTTAGGCAGCGTCACGGTCAAGTCGCCATTGAATATGTCGTTGGGCCATTGGATCGAACGATATGTATCGTCTGGTTCACATTCCAATATACCAGCGAGAAGCTGGGCGAGAAGTGTGCGGCATAAATCGAGTGGATTATTCAAGACGTTCGATTCACGGAGGTTGGGCTTCGGTACTTCCAAAGATAGCCTAAGCAGTGTATCTTCAAGACCTGCAACATTGTCTGTCGCCATAATCAATCTGATTCAACTCCTCGGCTCGTTCGAATTTCGGGCTCCTCTTGCTAAATGATAGACTCGTATAGTTGGGCAACGGCCAGATCAAAGTTTGAGGAAAGAGAGTAAGGCTGAGCGAAGGACGTTGCCCATGAAAATGGAAGTCTTGGTTTTATTGTTCACCGATCAAGCTCAGCCTTGTGCAAGGCATGCCACGTTGTCTGCATAAACCGTCGTGGTAATATCGGATTGGTGGGGCTATATGCTTGCAGATGCATGTACTAGCTTTACGCAGATGTTGGGCTCGCCCACGTTCGTGTTTTCACCCATACGGCGGTCAAAGGTAGTTCATCATTCGTTGCTATTCGCTGCCGTGTTTTTTTTGTTCAGGCAGCAAGATCATGCCACACTGAATAAGCAGTGATACCATCCACGTTGGAAATGACATTTAACCGTAGGAATTTTACGAGGAATTTGGCAATTCTAGCTCATGTTTGTGGTGTAAAAGGTTGGTTTGTGATGACTTCCTTTAGGTCGAAGAACAGGATATATTGTACAAGAGATTATATGTAGAGAGCAATGATTCGTAATTCATTAAGTGGATATCGTGAAATTGTCATAGGAATAAAGAAAGCGTTATACAGAGTCTCCGGTATCAAACCGCTCGAGAAAGCTCTGAACACAGATCGACGAAACGCGGACGAAAAAAGAATGTGACTCTCCCTTGCACTCCCACAATAAGTACTATAATTCTTCATGGTCCCTAAGTCCTATTAGTTCGTGATGTCTCTAGTGTTTCTAGGCAGCAACCTACTGATTCAATTGCTTGGTTTCAAGGCGATCTAGCTGCCCCAGAACTAGTAAAGCAAGCTTGAGGTGTTCTGGAACAAACTTTCGTAACAAGAAAGTAACCATACTGGTGATTCTCATCACAACGTACAGTACGATTGTGGCAACTAAGAATGAGGCTGTGTGTTTCTTGAAACCAAAGATGTCTTCTTGGATGCCAAACAAAGTAGCGACTGCAGCAACCGGTATCATGATTTGGTTTGTCTGTTCCCCTCGTCAGTGTTACGCATCAGAATCTGACTTCTGTATCTCACCGAAAGTGCTATCGCAGAGTTGAGGTTCATTCCATGTGTTAGCTTATAGCTGTCCAGATTTAGTCGGTTTGCTTTCAAGGTGTATTCGTTCGCTTTCAAGCTGTATTCGTTCGCTTCCCTGCTAAACGCAATGCTTTCGCGATTCAAATGAATGCCTTCTTGACTTGCGTACAATCCAATCTAATGAGTGTAAGCTGGAACGGTTCATGAAATGAACGGATAGAGACAACTTACCAGATGTAAAGTTCCTTCGCATGATGCGTGTAGTGCATCAATTTTTTCCTTAAGTCTTGTTAGATTTGCGACTGATGCTCTGATCACGTCAAAAGTCAGGGCGATATCATCGTCCTCCATCTCGAAAAAGTAGTTTCTATGACCATCAGAGTCATCAAATCGCTTCCAGGCCTGATTAACTGCTGATATCTTGTCCCGAAGATTGACCAAGAACGTCATGGAGGCAACAGTCCAAGATAACATCTTTCGAGCTGCCGCAAAGGCGCGGATTTCCTTGCAATGCGTCAGAGTGTGACGAAGTTTTCTATTCTTGCGCATGTTTAGCATTCGGAATTGTTACACACGCGGAGTTCGTACCTTCAGTTCGATGCTTGGTGTGATCTTATCCACAATATATACCCATTCATCGTTCACTGTTCTTATTCTAAACGCAACGATCCGTATGAAGTATTTGAGTGGACACCACGTTGGATCTTCCACTCCAAGGACGAATCCATCACCATTTGATGCAACCCTATCTTCTGGTCCTGGTTCTTCTTCTTCTTCTTCTTCTGAAGCGGACTCGTCTTCATGGCCTGGACTTTGGGTACCAGGGTGTGGTTCTTCATCAGTATCATCTTCTTCGGTCTCTTCGTCGAGCGTTGAGTCCTTGAAAGCATAAGCAGTCCACTTTTTGAAATCCCATACCACGACGATAACCGAACTCTGAACCTCGTGAATGACGTATTGACCTGCTGCTTCTGGCGGGCAAGGGTCTATTCCCAGAAAGGATAAATCGTCCCAGGGTCTACCAGTATTGACGCTGGCATGTGTGTTGGGTTTCGCCCCAGCAGTAGATCGCAGGGCCAAATATGGCAAATGCAGTTCCAGTACAAGAATTTTGAATCCTATGTGCTACAGACTGTCAGTTACAGCCAAGTGGAAAGACTGAATACGTACATTAATGTGTGCCTGTATGGAGGCCTGTCCATCCAAATGTTTGTGGATCGCATCGCGTAGTGGTCTGATCTGGTGTTCCCATGCAGTACGTACGAGGGAAAGGATGTACTCTCGATTCAAGTGGGTGATGTGACTAGGGCCTCGAATCAACCTTTGCCTGATTGTAAATAGTGGTATTGGTTTGTAAAATAAACCATCATTTGTACAAGCAGAACCCATGTGTACATATTCCCAGATATAGCTGACGGCACATAACGAAAACAATACATCAAACTGGCTCAAGTTTAAGTGCCAAATCTAGCGGACATGGCATGTGAGACCAACTTACATTAGATGGCGATATGAAAGTATTTTCGAAGTAGAATCGAACTGTTATCATTGTCAGAAAATTTTTATCGTACAAGAGCGTACTCACTTGACTAGATAGAAACTCCGTGAGGCCAACATGGTTAAGCCATTTTGTGATCCCTTGACCAGGCCTAGTGCTCCGCGAACGGCGATTGACCCAGGCTCTACACGACGCTGTGTCTCCTCCCGTATTGCTCTCACAGAATTTTGCGATGACTTGGTTTGGCTGTGATGGTCGTGGGGAGTTGTTTGAATCAAGGAAGTTCTCCTGGTCATCTTGGGCATTGAACCCCCTTTTTCTTAGAATGAATGGTTTGTCGGTAAAGTTTCGTTCTTCCAAGGATCGTAGACTCAATCGTTTCATATTCAAGCGTTTTCCTGGCTTGGTATTACTTTTAGGTTATGACTGGGCTGCTTAAAGACACTGAAGAAGGCAAAGACGTAGGTGGGCCTGAGTGGAGCAACTATCCCGAGAAATGTCAATTTACGTGTTATTGATCAATGTTAGATGGAACTTGCCTGGGCTGTCTTATATGTGAATCTTGCAAGGGACCGCGGTGTTGTAACGTCTGCCACGTTGCATAGATATCGGGAAGGATAGCTGTTAATCTCTGTATGCTATTCGGAGTCCGGTGGGCGAATACTATAGTAGAAGACGGGAGAAAACGGGTGTGTACGATCCCGTTGGTGTACATGACAAGTTAATCGTAGCCAAACATAGCCCTTGTCAGTTTTTGCTTGTAGTCATCTGCCTTACTAACTTTCTAGAGGAGCTTCGTGCCGCAGCCGTTCAACATCACGCATCCAATGCGTGCCACAGATACGAAACATGCGGTGAACGTGGGATAGTATACAACCACGTTTCAACTTCTGAATCGCCAGGATGATTCTCGTCATGGGTCTTGTGATGGGGTTTGGAGGCTGTATCTCAGGCGCTATGGATGCAACCACAAATCTCAATCCTGATCTGCATGAATAATTGTATACGAGAAGGTAAGCAGGCAGTGAAGAGCATCCAACGCCTACTTCCGGCATTTTGGAGCGTACATGCACTATCGGGACGCACAGTCTCGTTTTGGAACGGTGGAAACAAGGCAACCGTCGCCGTCAGCCCTGTGCAGCCTTCTTGGGCTCTGAGCGAGTCGACCTCGGCTATCGTCTGCCCTGTAAGCCATGGCCGATGCTTGATATTGTGGACTGGTTAATACTTTCTTTTCGGTACTTAGCGTATCTCGTTGTGATTTCAACTTATCACCTGGATTGGTTGTGGTACGTCAAGGTTGAAATTGATAGCAAAGGTCAACACTGGACAAGAAGCTTGTGTAACCAAATGGTGTAATTTTGTTTCTTCAGCCTCCCCTGCGGATGGGAAGTGGAGTACGATCTCGGGGTCCTCCGATATTATAATCTGTATCTGAGTCCAATTGTTATCCGACACGTCGAAGCAATGATGCCCTGCTTGTTAGCATCTCTCTACAGGATCCTGGGTAGTTGTTCACCGGAATCTAGCAGCATTGACGAATCACGACCCCGAATTCGATCTGCATTATCAAGGATTAGTATCCTGTCCCTCAAGCCTTTAGGGCTATGATTCTCTATTGAGCCTGTCGTTTGAAGAAAGCTAGCGTGTTCAGTGAATGATGTGCAGGTGTGGATCGGTTTTGCCGTACGCATCGAGAATTTATACGATGATCACCCTATATGATATTTACAACGAAAAATCCAATCCATTCAATGTGCCCAATACTAATATTAAAGGTATAATCTATACGGGGTTGAGTAGCCTCGGGTGAAGTCTAAAGATGTTGAAGTTTTGTTGAGCCGAAAAATAAGATATTAACATGCTATTTGACGATATCGTTTTTGGACAGGGGATTTCTAATGGTTTGTTAGTAGGGTGTCCCATGTACGGTAGCAGCTAGCTGTCAAAGACAACCACAAGAAGAAGAAAAGGAGAACATACTTTCAAGTCTGTAACTAGACTCTCATCTGGCAGGGATCTTATCGATCTGACAGTTATCACAACGAGCGTAACCACACTGACTACAATGATAGTATAGTTAGTCAATTGGTTCTATCAATATGAAGTCACGGGTAGGCTATCCACGAGTCCGGTCATTAAGGGTTTTGGCTGGGTTCGGAACAGGGCGTTGACAGCTTTCTGTATTCTGACACCCTGTTTAACAGTATATAGAAAGTACGTTAAGAGGTTGTTTAACAGTATTTTAGAGTAGAAGGTGCGGTTGACGCCTTGTTCCAAGCCCAGCTAAAACCCGCATTGGTATATTTGCCTATGGAGGTGGTATAAAACGCAATGAGATAACCGAATGAACCGGAAGGAAGCAATGACTCACTAAACGTGCATTAGTATATTTTCTCCAGCAATTAAATGCAATATGGGGGAATCAAACCGGGCACCCTCGATTCCTATACGCTATTTGAGAACAGCCACAGTAACAGCAGGTCCATACATACACGTATCTCTTTTTCGCCTACAAAATGTCAAAGTTCAAACTTTGACCAGTAATTGCCAAACTTACGGCAGTCTTTATAGGTGCATCAAGAGATTCTATGGCAATGGGCGATAAAATGGTATCTTTTTCTAGCCTAGACACCGCACGCGTTGAAGAGCAATTGTGTTCTCCCGGCATACCCATACCATTGAAGAGCGTCTCCCCAGCTCTCTCCTGAGCCTCGTATTTCCAACCGCGCCACTGATTCGCGCGCGGAACGCCGTTGTAGTTTCTTCGCGAGGCCATGGGGCTGATCGAGGTGAAAGGAATGCCAATTGGAGTATCTGGCGCGATCCGGGGAGCGAGCAAAGATTTCGAAAAAGCTGACCGTTTTGAGTGGGTAAGCATGCAGTGTGAGGAGAGGGTAGTTGGGACGAAGCGAGATCACTCTTGAGTCAATTGGTTTATTAAGCATCAATGCTCGTACTGGGACAGGGCCAGAATGAAGAATAGCGATTATGGGAGGTCGCCGTGCACAAGACAGCCGGAAATTGTTGTGAAACCCCTGAGGAGGTCGTGCATCGGGGATACGACATATCGGGAGGGTGGTATAAAATCTCTTGAGCAACAGCTAATAGTAGCAAACGGAAAGAACTCCTTTATACAGAATCTGCATAAAAATACACTCAAGCTGAGTCTCCCGATTCGCGGCGTCTGCGGCGTCTCAATATGATGATCCTTCCCCTGTTTATTGTGAGACTGAAACGATGGCAGGGCTCGATAAGGCCAAGACGCTAAGCTATATTCCCTCACATCAAAAGAATCCTACGACAGCCATTGCAGGCGCCTTCAGATTGGTGGCATATTGGCTGTAGACCAGTACGTCTCGCGGGCGGAACTCAGTATCTATTTCTAACTCAATTAAGTAGCCAATTGGTCAATGCTCATCAGACCTGCGGCCTATAACAGGGGATCATTGTTGAAGATATCCGAGCGGGCTTCCAGAGTGACGGCGAAGGGCGAGTTGTAATGATCTACTGTTACCATGACGATGTTATAGTTTCTCTCGCGTCCGGGCTTGCTGGTGTCTCCATAGTTAGTTCCCGGGGGAGCGACGAAGTCGTCGTGGTCAGGGGTTGTTAGGGGGGGAAAGAAGGGGTGATCAGGCCAAATCAGAAGAACCCATAGGCAAGACTGACTTCCTAAAGTCAATCCCTCTTTGGGAATGTGAAGGTCTTGTAAGAAACTTAGCAATTACTTAAAGTTAGCGTGCATAGAGCTAAATCTACCACTAAAGAAGCTTATTTAAACCTAGGATCCCTCTAACTATAGTCTTTACCAGCAATTTTTACTTTATCACCACCTAAACCTACAACCTAAAAGGCCTTTAAACGTGCACTGAGGATTGCAAGCTATGTAATTATATTTAAACTTTACAAAAACTATTATAGACTTATATGTAGCTGTGAAAGGCTTTTAGATTTACCTAGAAAGTCTTAAACACTAAAGGAAATAAAAACTTTAGATATATCTAAGATTGTTATAGAATAGGCTTAGAAATATGCGTAGATGTAAGTATGCAATATATTTATAGTATATCTTAAAGAGAAAGGGAGACAAAGGGAAATTCTATATACTTATACTGTCCTCTATACTTTGCCTAATAGAAAAAGTCTTAGAAAATACCTAAGCCTATAATAAAGACATAAGTATTTATTAAAATATCTTTTTCTATGCAATTAATTGGTGTGATTAGTTACGGTATTAATATTGGTTTAGATATAAGTATTTATATTCCTCTATTCACAAAAACCTATCTCCTATTAAAGGTATTTTTACTTTTGTAAACAAGTAGTGTAGTTATTTACTAGACTTATTAATTTTGCTCTTTGTGATAAGAGGTAAGGAGTAATTAGATCTAGATATTCTATAGTACCGCAGTACTAAGAGCTATCCCTACCTATTAAAGTGTCTTCTTCTTCTTAATTAATTGGTGTAATTAGTCACGGTATCAACACTGGTTTGGATCTCAAGGTAACGTCCGTGGCTAGGAAGTATCCCTACCTATATAAAATATGAAAAAATTGTGCAGTAAGAATTAGATTCCTTAAATAGTACAAAGACTGCCTAGGTCTAGTTTAAATAAGAATCAAATATAATGAAAAAAACAAGGTAAAAAAACAAGCATAGCGCCAATCTTTACTAAACAGCCCGTATGATGAGTCGCGTTCACCAATCAATTGCGAAGAAGAAAACACTTTGATGAGTCTCGCGTTGTTCAGTATCAATTGGTACTCGGTGTATTGCAGATAGAGTCGTTTTTGTAAGTTGTACACGTCATTTTTTCTTTTTAGCTTTGTTTGAACGCGTATTATTGAATTTTGTATGTGACACACACATTCATTTTGCATGCAATAGATTGTCTCATCACATATAAAATTCGGTACCGAACTGTAGGAAGACTTGTACACCGTTGTTGTGCTACAGCGCGAAGTAATGTAACCTGATAACAATGGAATGCTATGCAAGGGCATGCTACCTACACAGCCAGATGTATTCTAGCCCCTCTAAAGTGTCCAGATAACCGCCCGCCCGTCCACACCGGTTGAGCTAATCTTTGTGACATTCCCACCACTCTCTTCATAGACACGGATAGTGTTGATGGTGTTTTGATGCACAGTTTTTAGCTTCGTATCATCAGTGACCTTGCCCTTCAGATCCATCTGTCTAAACATATTGAGGGCGCTTTCCTCCCGCTGATCTTGAATACCTTGACGACCCTTGCTCTCTAGACTGCCAGCAAGCTGCCAGCCTTCTTCAGAGCCCTGTAGTCTGTATGCTTCGCAATTATAGCCCGCCGCAATGATTTCGGATTCCGAAGACCACAATAGGGACATGAATGGAAGCACTTGGGTGCTAATACTGACCACAGCCCGAGGAGGCTGCTCAGGAGCCGAGGGATAGACGACAGTGAGGGTGCTGTCGTGCGCAGCGAAGGCAAGAGCATTGCCAGAAGGTGAGAATGCAACGCTGTGAACCCACCCTGCGGTATTGTTCAGGAATTCTCCACACACCGTGTTGAACGGGAGCCTCTCTCCCCAGGCCGAAGGCTCTGGCCTCTCATCGACTCCCTTGATGAACGCAGAGAGTACACGTGCGTGACCGTCGGTAGAACCAGCCGCCAAAAGGACGGAGTTGGGGTGCCACGCAACGGAGGTGATGGTGGACCGGATGGGCTTTTTGATATGTTTGCTGACCCACCAGTTGTCCTCCTCTTCGAAATAACACACCGGAACAAGGCGAGCCCCTGATCCAACAGCGAATTTAGTCTCTGATGGTGCCCAACGCACACAAGTTGCAGCTCTGTTGATTCGAAGAAGCACGAGGGTGGGCTTCCAACCTTGAGGAGAAGGTTCCCAAACGTACGCGTTGCGGTCTTGGGAGCATGTTACAATTTTTCCAGAGATGGGAGCAATATCCACGCCAGTAACCGTCTTGTCGTGACCAGTAAGTTCGTCCTTTAGCTGGAATTTAGAGCCTGCGCGTTGGAAGATGTCCACATTATTGTCGCGTGCGACAGCGAGGGTTTGACGATCGGCGGAGAAGGAATGGTCGGCGATGGGATGGTGGAACAGGTGGTTGACTTCGGGGGGAGCCATTGTGTATACTTCGATGTTTACTGGGTGGGAATTATGGGCCGAATCGCAATAGGAGACTCTCCACTATTGCGAGGTGTGAGATACGTAAGGTACAAAGTCACAAGGAGGGGTTCTGAGGATGATGATATGGCGGTAGCTGGGGTCTGTGCGCCTGCATCTTGGCACCTCCGTCCGAGAATTAAGTCTTCCCCGTCTTTTTACTGACTACCCAAGTGGTCGCTGAACGTCTCTACATCCATCTTTGGCGCACGTCGCGCGTGATTGATCCCATTCTACGTGTACAATCCCCTATCCATGCAGTTTCTGGTGCAAAACTCATATTTCCTCCAGTAATCGCCAACATGGTCCTGCGGAGGCCCCTTCTCAGCGCAACCTCAAACGTCGTCTTCGTGCCCAAAGTCTGCGTGCGCAACCTTCAGCACTCCATTCCAATCCGACCCGTACCCAAGCCTACACCATTTATTCCCGATCATACATCCTTCCTGAGCGCCATTGGCCGGGGTCTCTCCGCACACGCAGCCAAGATTCCATCCTGGGAAGCTTTGTTCACGCTTTCTTCACATCAACTGAGGGAACTTGGCATCGAGCCCGCGAGGTCACGAAAATATCTACTGCAATGGCGTGAGAAGTTTCGAAATGGCGAATACGGCATTGGCGGCGATTGTCAGCATGTTGCAGATGGTGTGGCCGAGTTGAAGATTGTGGAGGCACCTGTGGGCCAGCATCCTCTACCGGGAATGCATGCTCGCTCCGCAATGTCTACCGCCACGCACGACCCTGGAACAAGAAAGGTCGTGGTCAATGTCCCCGCGGGCGCCGATGCACCGATTGAGTCGCTGGAAACAGTGAAGGGCGTAAATGGTGTTGTGGTGAAAGGAGCCAAGACCATCAAGGGCAGCTATATTGAGCCCATAAAGGGAAGCGGCGGTCTAAGAGCCCGGATACGCTTACAAGAGGGAATTTGGGAAGTCAAGAGGGGGCACAAGGTGGATGGTGGTGAGAGGAGGCAGGCAGAGGTCAGGGCAAAGCGGAGGGCAGCAGAAAACAAGGAGAGGTAGGCTTGTCTAGCCTGGCAGGGAAATAGACACATGTATCATAACCGTGTTCAATTGTACACCATCAACGTCCAAATAGCTGTATTGAAATATTGGGAATTTCTTGTATGAACGATTAGAAGGAGTACCTCAACAAAAACAAGATCCAAAAGTAAGAAACCAAAAAAGCCGTACCACCTTTGATATAAAATGTTAGGATATCATCGCGTGACAATGTGGAACATCATCGCTGAATTCACATAGTTCTTCTGCCACTGCATGGATTCAATGCACATGATTGAGGGCGCAGACCCTCTGTTCAACCATCTGTAACATCATGAAATTACTGGAATGGTTTGGTACGTCTGCACGTTGACGCTATCAAGGATACAAAAGTGGAGGGTCTATCATAAGTCGGATATCTAGGTATACAATTACAAACGAGAACGCAACGGCTGGACCGCAAAGATGGCGGGACGGATGTTACAAAGCGGGCACAAAAGAAAACTCCACACATTCAGAAGACACAAAACGCTCTCAGAAACCCGAAAACGCTTGTTGCGCAAACAGGTCGCCCACTGGTTGGTTGTTTACGTTACTGTTTGCGTTGGGCAGAGTCGCACCTCCATTGCCTCCCGCGTTCATCCCGCCGTCGTTGAGAAACCAGCTCCAGTCCTGGTCGATGTCCATGGGCATGTTCTGCCAGGAGAAGTTGTTGGTAGGGAGGGGGAAGTTGCTGAGGGAGTCTTCGTTGATCTGTGTTCCTGTTGCACTACCGGCTTCGGCGGCGTTGGGTGTGTCTAATGCATTACCCCAGTTGTAGAAGCCATCGTATGATACGAAGGGGTCGCCGAAGCCCGAGTGTTGGCCTTGCGAAGGCGATGTTGTGGACGTAGCATTTGTGGATGGTGTTGCGAGACCAGGGTTGGACGTGGTGGACTGCGAGAAGAAATCCGCGCTGGATGCGGTATCCGATGCAGGCGTGAGCTGTGGGTTGGACGGGGTGGATGCAAAGCGCGCGGCTGCAACCTGCCTGGCCGCCATTTTCTCTGGCATGTCGTTGTAGGAAGCTGGTCTTCCGCCTCTCTGGATGGAGATGGTTCCGAAATAGGGAATGACGAATTCGACCTTTTCAGGTCCTGAGCATGCTGGATCGTGATGCATTTGCCCTGCTTGCTCAGCCTTGTATTTCCCAAGCATCTTTTCGAGCACGTCTCCACTCTGCATGGCAACTTTTCCGCCCTTCTCCGAGGAAGCGCGTCGGAAGATGTCAATGGAAATCTCTATCAGACGAATGTCTTCTTCTTTCTCTTTCAACGAGACGTTAGAGTTTTGGGCCCCGTAGTTGAAAATCCCGAGCATAACCAAGACAGCCGAGGTGAACCCGATGAAGTCGACAGCTTTGCATTCGAGAAGAGGTTGGCTGTTTCCTGTCCGGAGGGCTTGATAGAGTCGTAAGACCTCGCGAGACCCGGCCAAACAGGCGGTTCGAGAGTAACCGAAACGGCTATTTGTTTGCGACTTGAGCATGAAGGGCAAATGAAGGTGAACGCGGATCTGATTGTACACGACTTGGGTCATGATCTTTTCATGGATATCCGCTGCGTTGTTCTCGATGTCGGCGAGCAACTCTGAGTACTCAAGCCACTCCGGGTCGAGCTGTTTGTAAAGGTCTTCAAGTTCTTGATCAATCTGAAGAGCCCAAGCAAACGATTGTTGGGCGACGCCTTGATTGCGGTCAATGACTTTGCCAGCAAGTGTACTGACACGGTTCATAAAGATCAAAGGGGCCATGTAAGATCCTTCCGTGCGAATGTCGGGAAGTGTAAGATCGCAGTGGACATCGAGAATGCCATACGGGAGGCCTAAGAGAAGGGAGAGAAAGCGGTCGCCGTGGTAAAGAGACCACCAGATAGATTCGTGAGCGGCCGAGTTTGTCCGCTTGCGGTGAAGACCCTGCAAAATGTTAACATCAAGAAGAACAAAACAGTGGCATGCCGTACCATGAGCTGTGTATACATCAAGCCTTTCCTATACGCCAACCAAGCCCGACGCGGCTGGCCTACATCGGCGTACCATTTCGCTTTCAAGATTAGAAGTTCCATGCCCTCCAAAGTCGCAGCGTATTCATCGTCGGACAGTACCCACCGATCAACCGCTTCCAAATACTTTTCCACCTCCCGCTCGTCATCTAGACATATACCAACAGCAAGAACAACAGTCCCTAGAGCGGCGATGTTGGCATCCGTTATGGCTTTACTGGCGAATTGAGCCAGTGTTTCGTCCTGCGCCGTGCAAGTGCCACTGCATTTACGTCGCCATGTCATCCACCAATCGCTATTACTGTTTAATACTTTGCTAAGCTGAGGCTGGGGTGGAAGCATGGCGAGCAGAGCCTGCCGTGCTCTCTCCTTTTTCGCCATTTGATGTTGTGAAGAGCCTGCCATCACATCGTTTTCGTTCTGATAGGTCAAAGTGTAGCGCTTCTCTTCGACGGAAGCGGATTTCGGCGTTGAGCCTTTACTGTAGGGTTCCATTCTTGCCTTGATACGCTCTTCTGCGTCATTAAGCTAGGCAGTGTCAGTAAGGGATAAGGAGATGGTGTGAAAGGGGCAAAGTCATACAGCAGCCTCGAAGACAGACAGAATGGGAACATGGTGAGCCTGGTCAATATGTGACCTTTGAGCTTCCTGGATTACTGATGAAGAAGCTTTCGACGAAAGCGGCGTAGGCGGGAATGCATCTTTGCTGATGGGGTTCGGTGGTTTTGATGAGACGGAAGTGAGGTCGGATGTACTCCTTTCAGTCTTGTCTTCGAGCAGCGAATCGACAAGGGCTTCGAGCCGGGACACGCGCTCACGAAGATTCTTCCGATGATCAACTACGACGTCTGGGTCGGCATGTTCTTGATCCACGCAGCGACTGCCCCGAGCGAAGCACTCGGAGCAAACATCTGGGTTGTCTGACGGAAATATGCATCTGATTTTGCGTCGACGGCCTGAAGGTGATCAGAGCATATTCAAAAACATATTATAAAGTGCATTGTGGATTGGTGAAGGAGGAAGATGTATCCGGGAGTGATTGGTAGGGGATAAAAATGGTGGTGATATTGGAGAAGAGTTTCAACATGTGCATGTATCGAGGAAGGTATGAAACTGTACAAACAAACAGACATACATTCAAAGCAACTATGGGTTCCCTTGCGCATCTTTTTGCGCGTAGGCAGTGAGACTTCCTTGGGCATCGCGACGTCCGAGCAACCCTTTGCTCCTCCTGAACGTCGATTAGTATCTAGCTGTTTACTGTTTCGTCCGGGAGAGTTCGCTTCCGCAATCCGAATCACAATCCAGCCAGGAGACGACTATTATCTGATTTAGGGATTTGCGCAAGAATGGGAGAGTAGGCAGAAAATCAGAATAGAGAAAGGTAAATTCAATCCGTAATGACCAGTGACCAGCGCGAAGAAAGAGGTCGCGGGACGGGTTATAAATTTCGTCCGGGTATCTTCGTCCGGGCTTATTCAGCGCAGCAGCATCCTTTGAGCTAAACGCGTGGAGACGGTGTAACAATTGCTCCGCGACGAAAAGGGGTTTACTGATTTGACGACAGGCGAGTTGCGGGTCTTCGAGCGATGATGACTTATTATGCACTGCAAGTTATAAGGGCGTAGACGCGCAGGCAGCGACGGCGTTGCGTGGCCTTGGGCGACTGGGGAAGTCGGGGTCTGTTCGTACATCCATGCCCACGCGCGAACCAACAAAAAATTACCCCGCAAGTGTGGTTTGTACATGAACAGTGCAGATGAACTTCATAGGTCGTTTATATGTGTGTACATACCTATGCAACTTGGTCGTGGACGTCACCTTATATGGTGCGCAGCTTTCTGGTGTCGATACCGTGAATGATTTGAATCAATCGTTTGCGATGGAGTACAACAAAGCTTCTATGTGGTCCGCAGCTGCCTGGTCACGTCAATATTGAAATCCAATCATTGTACATGAAAAAAAGCAATTACTTACATTGATTCAACAGGTCATAGCCGCTCATCTAGTACAAAATCCACGCAGAGGTAAAAAACATGCGCTCTTCGAAACATCAAAATCAAGTCCAAACCTAGGAGAACGGTCCTGCTTCATAATGACGTGGATCATTGACAAAGCCTCAATCGCGCGCGAAACCACCGCTCCCAATTTCGATTCAGCCTCGATCCAAATCAATCCAAACAAGCGCAGTGACGTTTCCGGTCAAACCCGCGCTCTTCAAAAGAAAAACGCCCTGCATACCGTTCAACGAATCGCATATCCAGCGGTACGGTTCGGCTTCCATAGCTGCTGCATGGTGGCCTTATCGATAATTAATTAGCTGGAGCTGGAAAGCTATTTTTATGTGCTAGAGCTACGTTCGCATTTTTTGTGCCAGCACCATTCGTCATTCTGTGGGTCTCTCTCCGTGACGACCTCGCGTGCCCTTACATGGACATCGATCAATCGTTGTGGAGCGAACAAACACTCAAGTTATGTAATTCGACGTGGTTACCTCATGCTGATCCACACACAATGGTTAGAAAAGAGGAATCAAACCAGATATACATAGATTCCATCACCAATTCGTATTTTCCGCGCTCCAATTGAACCTCACGATACATCAATCGATCGCAATAAGAAAGCCAGACTCCGTACAGCAAAAAGCTCTACACAACACAACACCTCAAAAGTCACAGCCATTACCAACCACCATGGAAGAAACAAAATCACACCAACACCACCAACAACCCCAACCCTCTCTCCCCCCATCACCCCCTCCCTCACCTCCCCAACCACGCCAACGAACCACAACAACCCGTCTCAAAAAGCCTCACCACAATCACCAGCGCGATCCCTTCTTCGACCTCCCCCCTCATCATCCACAACCCCATCCTCCTCTCCACCACCACAACCATCACAACCCCAACAACCCCTCCTAATCCGCGTACGTCACCCCCCTCCCTCCCCCCTTCTAACTTCTTCTCACACGCGCGTTGAAAGGTCATCATCACCCCGATCCTCTTCACATCCTTCCTCGTCTCGCTGTTCCTCGTCAACCGATCCGATCGCATCCGGCGCATCCGGCGCTCCAACACATCCTCCTCTTCCCCCGGTACACCGACTTCGTCGTGGCCCTGGTCGTTGGCGTGGTGGATTGATCCGGAGCCGTATGGGGATGACGATGAGGACGACGTCGACGATGACGATGACGATGGGGTGTTGAGCGTGGATAAGAAGGAACAACAACGAGATACGCAAAGGTCCTCCTACGAGGAAGCGAAAAAGAAGAAGGCGAAGAAAACAAAATCATGGCACCTCCGCAAAAAAATCCGCAAAGTGTCCAAGCTAGAAATCGACGATGCGTTTGCGATGCGCGGGCGCGTCATTGTGGGTATGTTGGTCGTGTGGGCGGTGGTGGTTTATGGGGTTTGGAGGGTGGGGGTGTGGGTTGTTGGGGTGGTTTTGTGATTTTCGAGATGTGGGAAGGGAGGGTGGGTTGTTGTTTTTGTTAAGGATGAAGGGGGGTGTTTGGATGGGGTAGGTATAAAGGGGGTGGACTTTCAGGGAGAGGTTTTCGGGATGGGATATGGCTTAGAATAATGATTTATGAGTTATCTCGATGACCGACGGACTCGATGAAGTTCAATCACGGTTGTAACGTTGAAAAAGGTAGACATTGGTCACCTCGTTGCTTTCCCTCCATATATACATACATTGATACACAGAATCCCAAGCAACCAAATAATCAAAATCTAACATGCAAACGAAACAGCATGCCGGACACCACAGTAAAAAAAAAGAAGGTGGGGTCCGGCCCATGGGGAAAAAACATTACAAATAGTTTAGAGAGCCATTAGTTGCGCAGAACATTTGAAAAAAAGAAGCATGTTCTGACAAAAGAACGGTGCTATGTAGAGTGGGGAGGAAGCAAAACATTGCCAAACATGGAAATATGCAGGACAAAAATGCAAAGCAAGCAAAGCAAAGAAAATGCACCACCACTCCCAAAATACAAATAACACCGATCCACCCGAGATGAAGTTGACGAAAATGTCGGGTATCAACTATTAATCATACGGCATCCATATTGCCCTTAGAGAGCTCCTTGCGAGTCGACATCAGATTTCTTCCCTTCCGAGTCGACATGGTCCGGATGGGTAGTCATCGCAATACCACCCTCTTGTTAGATGAATGAGGGTGGCAAGATCCTAATCGAGTTGGCCGGCTTCCGGAGGCGCAAAAAAGAGCACAATTTCTCCGCGGTCATTGCGCTTCAGTCTCATGCTCTTCCACAATTCCTTCTCTTCCTCGGCTTTGGAGATGCCACGATCCCAAGCATCGGAGCGCTCCCGATGGTATCGTTTCAGAGTCTTGTTCACGCTCATGCCTCGTTCAGATTCGGGGCCTTTGTTTACAAAAGACATGAACAGATCAGCGCGGGCTTCGTAGTCTGTCTTCAGTGGCGCAACTTCTCCAGTAGGGCGAACAATAAGCTGGCCATTATTTTCGGACCCTGGCGAATAAGAGCGGGATGGGTGGTATTCAATGGCCTTCATTTGTTTGCGTTCGCGCGTAGGAGAGACAGATGAAGAGTACTGCCGGCGGCGACGACGTTCTCCATCACGTGGTTTGCGGCTATCCCGAGCAGAATCATCCCTTTTCTTGATCTTAGGTCGAATTTTCACCAAGGCATTGCTGGCCTTGCGTTCCTTGCGCTCTCGTTCCCGCCCTCGCTCCTTATCCTTCTTGGCCTCGGCCTTGCGCTCTTTCTCTTGAAAATCTTCGAAATTTTTCTGCGCGCGAACAAAAGCTTTGGATGCTCCCCCTTTGGCGCGTTTCATGGGGCTCAGTGGAGAGTCCTCCATGTGGTCGCCAGAGTACTCGGGTGAAGGGGGAAATTCAGGGCGGGCAAGTAAGCGATTGAGCCCGCCGGTGAGACCAGAGTGAAGCATAGGAGGAGCGTCAGACATCATGACATCCCTCTCTTGTTGAGCATGGACTAGCGCCATGTCGAGTTCAGCGGGCGAGTTGCGCTTTCGCTTGCGTTCTTCTTTTCTTATGGTCGTGTCGATATCCTTGTCGCGAGACTTGGTTCTGTTGTGCTTGGATTTGGGAGCAGGGGTGACATAGTTCATGTTGTGTTCCTCTTCGCGCATGTTGTGTGACGAGTGGAAGCGCTCACTTGTTGGCCGAACAGGGTCCGTTCCATAGGCAAAACCATTATGAGCAAAATCTTCATCATCTGCAACTTGGAAATTCATGACATCGACGGCGGGCTGGGTTTGCTCATCATATGCGGGCGGCTGGCTATCCTCAATCATACGTGATTCGTCCTGCATGTGAACACGAGGGGGATTCGGTGTCTCTGCGGTGTCAAGGAAGTCAAAGACATTGACGGGCGGCAAAGCAGCACGCTCTCCATATCCCAGAGCATTTGCAGCCGGTGGGGGTGTAGGGGCGCGCGGTGGAGCATCGACAATGGCGAGGGCGGCGGCGTCACCGTCGTGGGCATCTTCGACATAGGCATTCCGTGGGACGAGGGCATTGTCCTGTTGAGCACTATCCTTCTTCTGATGTTGCGGTTTTTTCTTTTCCTTGTAGAGTTTGCCTTGGTACCTATGGAGTGGGGGGGGAAATTTCGTTAGCTTGGACCGAGAAGATTTTGGGCGCAGGCAACACGGGCAGAGGGACGAGGTGAGGGGTGAAGACGCACTTTTGGTCCTCGCTGATGCATGAAGTATGACTTTTGTACGATGTACCGGTGAAATGGACCATGCAATCTAGACAGGTGAATGAAGCGCCGTAGCATTGATTGCGATGGCCATCCAACTTCTTCTTGGTGAGAACATCTCCACAGTTCTGTCGGACGGGTCAGTAGTGGTGACGATGGAAGCGATCAACAAAAGACGTCTGGTGTTGTTGCGGATGGTCGAATCGGGCAATATGCGTGAGCGAGGGGGAGAGTAAACACAAACACGCCCAAGATGGCAGAGCGGCAACAACGTACCTCGCACGAAAACGAGACCATGGCGAAGAAGATGCGATGCGATGCGATGCGATGCGATTCGATAGGAAGCAGGACTGGCGGTGTAGACGGGTGGATACGCAGGATATGAACAAGAAGTCGGTGAGGATCAGAATAGGGCGACCATGGTGGGAATCGAAGGTGAAAAGTAGCGGGGGGTGATATCTGATGGGTTTCAGTTGAGCTCATCAAACACGTCGGATGCGCACCCTTGGCTTCCCTGACAACCACGGCGGGCGCTTGCCCCTTGCAGCCGGGGGATCCTAGGGCCTGCAGACAGACGACACCACTACGCCCGTGTCACGCCGTACCTAAATTTAATCACACGCTCAACATGCATGCTTTTGCCAACTCCATCATACATGGCTGCGTGTACCAGATGGAGAGAGACATGTATGTACGGTTCACTGGTACAGTGCGTGTGCATGATGAGGACACCACGCACGCGACAATGTCATGACCACGCCGCATCTACAACTCCTTTACATACACACCATGCACGTATGTGACTATGTTATGTACATGGTACACAATCATTATACTTTTGAACCAAAGCCAGCATTCATTCACTCATTCATTCCAAGTACCTATCAACTCGCTCGGGCAATGTACATGCTACACTTGCATATGGAATACCCCAATCACTGTACCACAGCGAATAGATGCAAACTTTCTTCCATCTCCATCTTCCCCCCTCCCCCTCCACCCACACCCACCATCCTGACCCCCGGGCCCTTAACCCCTGGAGGGCTGAGCGCGTGAGTCTTCATTTGCCGCCTCCAGTCCGGCACTAATCTTACACACACCACCTACTGGGTCCTACCCCATCGCCTACTGTATTTGATTCTCAAGGCTCAAGGCCTCGTCTGAGACAACAAGGCGCATCTATGTGTGAAACATTTTGCCGTGACCTTCCTTGGGCACACTCATGCCCGCACCTTCGCCTTGACGCAGCTACAGTATTTGGATACTGCTCCATGCCATTCTCGCATGCTCGAGTACGGCGCTGCGCTACGCTGCGCTACGCTGGGCCGCTCTACTCTGTACCTGCCTGTTGCTCCCCGCGAGGTTCGCGCGTCGGCAGCACGCCATTGCTTTTTCGTATACCCTCAGGGATCTATACTAAGACACCAGCATTCACTACGCCTCCAACACTGCTCTTCAGCCGGCATTGCTGTTCACTCCACCTCCCGGCTTCCATGGGCAGCCAGATAAGGCGGCTGATTTGCGCCTTCAGCTTCCCCACGCTATACCATCGTGTCTAGTGTTGCAGTGCTCCCTGTGTTCTATCGTCTCCCTTTTCCTCTTCTTCCTTTTGCCTTTCTTTTCTTTTCTTATCAGCTCTTGCCATCTGCCGTATTATGCGCCTCCTTCACTCTTGCTCGTATCCTTCGTATCATCGTCTCCACACCCGCAATCGTATGCGTCCCCAATATTCTCGCAGTTGAATTCGGGCTTTTTGAGGCGCTTGTTAACTATATTGTGTACCATGCAGCCCCACATGGATGCTGCTGACCGCGAAGATACTTGGGGTGGGTACTTGGCCAATACTTTGCCAAAATGCTCCGCACACTCTCCACTGGACACATGGTAAGTCTGTGATTATCCCTCATGGCGAGTAAAGCCGTATGCTAGTTAGCGTACCATGGATACAATCGCTGGAACAGGTGTACATAGGATCGGAGTGCTTCCTTCTCGTCTGGCGTGGGCTTCTCCGGGAAACGTGCGAAGGTCGTGTGCAGTACTTTCCATGCTGCTCGCCCAAGTTCCGCCCTACAAGACGAATGAAATGTCAGCTGCATCGTTCCCGTAAGTCATGCGCCCCTATTTGCTCCAAGAACGTACTTGGCCGTAGCATTTCCCAGCCTGGGTGCAATTGCGTGTCCTGTCAACGAGGGGCCGTCGGCAACCTTGTTCGATGCGCCAGACTTCGCTTGCTCGATAGGGGGCAGCTGGGCCGGAGGTGCTCGGTGGCTCTCTAGTCGAACGAACAGGAACAGGGCGATGACGAGTAGAGCGAAGACGAGGAAGCGGCCTTTGATGCCAGGCGGTGCCATGTTGGGTGCTGTGATGTGATGTGACGGTATCACCCCCAATGTGTTGCGATGAACTCGCTAGCGTCGTAAATGACAGGAAGGAACAGTGGCTGAGTTACATGCCAGTCGGAAGTTGGAGATGATGTGCTTTGGTGGTGTACATCTCACGCCGCCAAGCCCTATTGTTCCGCTCGGTTATAGTTGCTATTCAAGCTGGGTGGTTCAACAATTGGGCATGTTGAACCGGACATGGATATTTGCGGTGGTTTGGCCAGCCGCCACACAAACACACAAACACGCAAATGGACGGCGACACAACCGTCGCCAACCAGAGGGGAGTGGAGGCTGATGAAGTCATTTTAGAGCCTGCCGGTACCGCCCGCTGATACCCGCCGATATCGCTACTCGTCATCATGCACACACCGTCCGAAGCCTCAAATTAACTTTGACTGCTAACTGATGACTGAGCCGCTATTTTCTTTCCTTCTCTTCGTGTGCGTGTACAATCGCTGGTAGATTCTGTAACACAACCACCCTCAACAATCCCAACTCCTCTCATCATGTCTGACTTTCCTCCACCTCCCGTGAGCACCATTGGTATGTCTTATTCAACAATGAATGCAGGCCGCTGGACCTGGACCATCACATGATTGAATGAAAACTAACACGTGCGAATGTAGACTGGAGCAACATTGGCTTCAAAATCCGAGAAGGTGAGTTCAGTGGACCCAGTTGAAATCCGCCTACAAACCACCCATCGACAGAGTTCCTCGCCCAGAGAGCGTCTGATCAAAGTGCCGAAACACATTGTTTATATTTGTCGAAATCCGAACCGTGACTCATATATATCTATACAGTTGCTGGTCATGTCGAATCCCACTACTCGGTCAAAGATGGAAAATGGACGCCACCACAGTTTATCGAAGATCCTTATCTCAGGATACATGGCATGGCTCCCGCTTTGAACTACGGCCAACAATGCTACGAAGGATTGAAAGCTTTCCGAGACCCAAATGGAAACATCAATTTGTTCCGACCGAACAAGAATGCAGAGCGCATGCAGCACTCGGCCTCGTACATCTCCGTTCCCCCAGTCCCAACTGAACATTTTCTAGATTGCTGCAAGCTTGCGGTGGGAATGAACGCTGCGTATGTGCCCCCACACGAGACTGGTGCAGCCATGTACGTGCGGCCTCTTTTGTTTGGAAGCTCGGCGCAATTGGGCTTGAATCCGCCAGAGGAGTACACGTTCGTCGTCTACACCATCCCCACAGGGGTTTACCACGGAGTGAATCCCGTTGATGCTCTCATCCTGGAAAACTTTGATCGTGCGGCACCCGAGGGTACAGGATCTGCAAAGATTGGAGGCAACTATGCACCGGTCCTACGATGGAGTGAAAAAGCGCACAAGGCTGGCTACGGCATCACCCTCCACTTGGACAGCAAGACTCGTACTGTTATTGACGAGTTTTCCACATCAGCATTCATCGGTGTGAAGAAGAGTGGAGACAAGATCAAGCTTGTATCTTCCAATAGCAAAAATGTCATCAAGAGTGTGACAGGCGATAGCGTGTTGAAGATTGGCGAATCGTTTGGCTGGGAGACTGAATCTCGAGAGGTAATTTTCCCTAGTTTTGTTCATGTTTGCAGTGCAGTGTAGAGGCTAATGTTGCGAAGATTCCTTATGAAGAGCTTAAAGAGTTTGACGAGGTCCTCGCTGCTGGGACTGCGGCAGCCTTGGTACCTATAAAATCGATCAACCTTGAATCCAAAAACGAGAAATCGACGTACCTGAGTGGAACAGAGCCTGGACCCGTGTGTATCAAGCTGCTTTCAGAACTCAAGGGCATTCAACAAGGAAAGATTGAGGATAAACACGGGTGGTTGTTCAAAATTGATCGACCGGCGATTTGGAATACGCAGAAGGAGAATAACCGAACGGAGACGGTGGACGAATTACCGTGAGGGCACAGGTACACATGATGGCCGGAGCACCAACGGATTGATGGTATTGAAGCCAGGCAGACTTACATTGCGAGTAGACCAGGCAGATGGACAACTTGCAGTCCTTTAAGACATATGTTCGACAGTGCCAGAAATGTAGACGATGCAGTCTAATTAGAAGCTCTTCGATACGTACATATGTATGTAGCACTTTCTAAGCCGTTCGAAGTCCCCAATCAACAGTCGAACCCCGTGAATGCATGCGGATACCTACATGTGGTTCCAACGTTGCATCGTGACATAGGTACCTACCTAGGTATGTTTTTATGTACTGTCAACTGTACATACTTTTCATAGGTCACGTATCATGGCTGCCTGGTATCCATTGGCCAATACTAGACGCTCGATATGTATGTAGGAGCCTCCAGCTTCTTAAGGCGCGGGGCAGGACACTAGGGAAATTGCCGCAAGCAGAAACGTCATTCGTCATCCCTGCCTGCCCGCCCGAAGTGCCCCGCGCTGCATACAGTACATGGTATGGTGTAAACTTGTCCAGCGAGGCAACCATCCATCCCTCCATTTATACACCAGCCAACAAATCCTGCGTTTCCCTTCTCACGCGCAGCATCGGCTCTCCGTTCCTTACCGTCGACTGCCTGGTTGTCGTCATCACACCAACGTTCCCCTCCTTTCTGTCTCCTGACGCGCCGGCCCGGTAGAGGTGAGCGGAGCGTAGATTGACCTCCTCGTGTGCCATGCCGAGCCTGTCAAGGATTGTCGATGGGGCGCGGAAGCATTTTGGGGATAATTTGAGCCCTGACGATGCCTATCTCTCCTGTGAGTTTCGCAGCGAGTGAAGGTCCGATGACCGGGCTGGTACTGACACGCTGTAGACTATGATGTCCGATGTGAGTATGCGGCAGCCCTTTTTCCTGATTGCTTCCGTAGCAATCGTTGCGCCCCACAAAGACTCCAGAACTGATGCGGTGCCGAATGCAGTGATGAAGGCAGATGTCGATTCCATCAAGAACGACTGGCTGACAGACAATGTTTGTGATCCCCTCTTTTGTTTCATTCCGCCTTGGATACAAGTCAAATGACTAACCCAGTGCTTCTCTTTAGGCAATCGCATTCTGGCAAGAGTATATACTTATCGCACCTCTTTTTGGCCTTCTCATGCTCATTAGCCAACTAGATACATCGAGCGAGAAGAACTCGGCAACTATCCCAAGGCGCACATTGTCTTACTACGGCCAAGCATGTCCTACCTCCTGCAGCACACTCCCGACCCTTTGACTTTGAAGAGCGCACTTCCCGACTTCCGTCAGGTTTCCCATATCTTTCTCCCCATAAATGACAACACGGATCCAACGCACGCCGAAGGCGGCTCGCACTGGTCGCTCTTACTTGTCAGCATTACAGATGGCGTTAGCTTTCACTACGACTCGCTTTCTCCCAGTAATCATCGAGAAGCTTTGAATACCAGCCTGAAACTCGAGCAGCTTTTGCAGAAACGATTCAAATTCATCCACATGGACGACGCGCCACAGCAAGAGAATGGAAGCGATTGTGGGGTTTTCGTCTGTATCTTGACTAAGCATCTACTTCTCAGGAGATTATTGCAAGCCGATGCGACGCGCAAGGTGTCCATGTCTATGAGGGATCAGAAGATCAACGCACAGGACGGACGGAAGGCCATGTTGAAGATGATCGAAGCGAGGAAGAAAGAGGCTGAAAGAAGGCGGTCGTGGGTGTTCCAGTTTCTTATGTTAAAGTGCTGATTGTTCCTTGGCTGTAAGATGGCTAACTCATATCTAGACGTAGTGCGTCTCCGTTTCGACCCAAGTCCTCGAATTCCAAGAGTCCCCCTAGGATAGGAGAAGAAAACGACAACTTGAAGAAGTCCTGATGACCGAACCCTGTTACCGCGATCAAAATCTTGTAACAATCGATGTTCGTAATCAGACATCTGGGATCTTCTCGATGTATGTACGAGGCACAAACTCCGCCGTATCATGAAAGCGTCGGGCGATCCAATTCATCCCAGACATATTTACTCGCTGCCCCCATGTGGCTCGGCAGCTTGATCTGTTCGTTGAGCGACAAACAGAATATTTTACCCATCAATGTTCGCAGCTGCACTCATTTGCGGGGCTTTCCATTACGCATGTTGCGTGTTCTAATGTATACCACTGTAGCGAGAATATATAGGGAAAGGGGAGGACGCGACTGTCGCATAGCAAGGAGTACTACTGGAAGGCAGCTATTATCACGAATGAATCAGGTTCTGAAAAGAAGACGTAAGCATGTTTGATCGCATTATTCTGTATCTATGTCCTCGTAGCTTGTTTTCCTATCTCTAGTTTTCAAGACTCGTGATTCTCATGACCGGGGTATCATTATATGTATCCATCACCGCCTTCGTAATGCTTTTACCGGCACTTCCACGATGCGATAGTTGAACATCTACCAGCAATCCCAGAGTCCATCTCATTATTTGTATCCGTTATCATGCAGCATCTCCCCCTTTCGCTTCCCCCCACACAGTAGTTTAAGAACAATTGATGGAAATTGACCACCAAACCTATCGTAATCCATACCTCACTTCTCCAAACCTATCCTCGCAGCAGTTTCACGATCACGCGCGAGCTGCGTGAGGAGATCCTCACAAGAACGTTTCATCTGCTCCGCCTTATCATCCAAGCCCGCAGTCAACGCATCGATTTCCGCCGAATGCCGATCCACCAGCGACTGCAACAAAGCCTCGCCGTCATGGTGGTACGTCTCGGCAATATCTGCAATGACCTCCTCGTTATCCACAATGTACCGCATGACGCGGTTCGACACGCGAAAGAGGCGATCGTGCAAACTGCGCTGGTGTGGCTGGAGATTGGCCTCCCACTCCGCTGCTGCGTCTGCATCGGAAATGGAGGCTGGCGTGGAGGAGCTTTTGGGTTCTGGGCCTCCGCCTCCGGCCAAGGAAGAGGAGCCGGGTGTGCTCGGTGAGTCGTCGTATAGGGGCGGTGGAGACGAACACAGGTATGCTGGACGACGTTTGTGGGTTGGCAGTGAGTCTTCGTCTCGTTCTTCGACCAGAGTATCCCCGTCGAGAAATGCGTCGCTCTTGGGGCGATCTTTTCGTTTTTCACCTCGAGGGAGCTTAGGTGAGCTCATGGCTCTGCTCAGTTTCCGTGTAAATGTTGTAGCTTTGATTTTTCGTATTGCCGTCTCCTGAAATGGATCTATAGTCATTAAATCATAGTCAGCAAATCTGAGACCTGAAAAAATTCTTTTCGTTTCATGAAATCGAATGGTTGCGGCAAGCCGTCTCGGATCTAGGGATCAATACGTACCGGTTCTTCTAATCTCGCTATCACCTATTTCTTTCTCCATGTCTACACGAAGTGGGTCTGCATGTCCAGATATTGCTGTAGACTCGGCATGCGGTGATGCTGGGGTGGGTTTACTATTGCTAGATAAAAGTTCAATGTTGGATTCACCAGAGTGGCCCCATCCTGTGTGGCGAATAGGCGTCTGTCGTGGGCCTGATCCATAGCTGTTGACATTGGGCTGTGGGAATGCTATGTTCGCTTTCATAAGAGAAGGTGATCGCTTGTCGCGCGTGGGACCTTGGGCCAAGTTTAAGGAAGGCCGCTTCCTTTGACCACAGGGACTGGAAGGGTCTTCGAGGATCCGACTACGCCTAGTAGTCAGTGGTACTGCAACTGAAGCCTGCTGAGTTTGTTCCGAGCCCTGTCCATGATCTCTCCGTACTCTTTTGGATGGAGGTGTCGAGGGGGCTCTGGCAATGAAAGGACGTTTTCCCAAAACTACATTACGTGCGGGTGCAGGACTCTGCAAAGTGATATTCTCGTTGTCGTCATTTGTTTCCGAATTAAGTTTTTGCAGGATACTAGTTTCTAATCGCGTATCTGGTGAATGCAGGAGAGGGCGACCTGCAGCTGGGGGTCCGCTTCCTTCACCGATGGAGGCTGTTTGTACCCCTTGGATCTGTCCTTGTTTCAATAATAATCCCGGCTTTCGCCTGCTGAAAGACAATAAACGACTGGACTCATCCACCTCTTGGATTGCGCATTTTTCTGACCGGTTTTCGAGCTGTGTAACTGCTGAGCCCGTGCCTGTTCTGACATGAGGTGGATTCTGGTTGATTCTCGTCGGTGATTGCGCGTGGCTCTGTTCACTTGTTTCTTCGGGTCTAGAACCTTGATCTTCGACATTCGAAGTCTTCCCTTCTGTGAAGGCAAGCGTGCCCTTTGTTTTGCAATGGGAATGTAAGTTATCCTCATGACCTTCACTGGACCGCGTTTTTTCCAATGGAATATTTGAAGGAAGTGGTGTATTAGAACCAGAAACAGTAGGTCTGACGCTGGTGGCTGGATTATTGTCTTTCTGGTGAGCTATTTTAGAAGTGTTTTTGTTTTTAGAGTTGGGAGGCCGGATAATCCTTGTTGATTGCTCCGGGAATCCAAATGCATCATCCAGTGCCGTCCTTAAAGGGGGCGTTTTCCCATGGGATAAAAAGCCGATGAATTCTTTCAAATCATCTTGGAATGCTTGAGCTTCGGCTTTTCCCATGAACGTAATGACCAGGTTAGTTTCGTTGTGCTCAGTCAAATTGATCTGGTAAGTCCAGTCTTTAGGTACAAATTCGAGAGTGATATTCCAAGGTGTTGAGCGTTTCTTCGAGCCCCGATCGTCCTGTTTTGCTGATTGTGGGTCGCCCACGCTTGCGATGTGCTGCAGTGGGACGTCAATGAATTCAACGTGGCGCGCATCAACCCCCAAGCCAATAATGGTGATGAATTCGGCCTGTATAAAAGCGAAGGGTCTAGTCTCATCAGGCCAATCATCTTTCTCTGAAATTGTAAGGAATAATGGGTGATGAACATGTGGACTAGTTATTTCCTGCTTAAGTAGCAACCGGTTCAGGACCTCCACAAAACTCTGAAACTCTTTCATCCAGCTCAGAGTTGTGCTTTTGGGAAATACTGTGGCAATGCTGAGAAGGGAGCCGTTTTTCCAGAAGTTCTGCAAAGCTATGTTCTGAGCGAGGGCTTGTCGGATTATGAGACCAGCCACGATCTTCGTATCCTCCGATTCGGATGCGCTCAAAACAACGTCGCCAATTTGAGCAAGTCCAGGATCTAAATCAACCAGTCGTTTAACAATAGCAGGAGAAACCATGAGCATATTTCTCAAGCATAGCCCAATCCATCTTCTTTTGGTAGGCGAGTGCGTATGGCCACAGAATGCCTGGAGGTAAGCCACCGCAGTTTCAGGAAGAGAGGTGTTGAAAACAGGAGTCCCCGAGGCCAGCGATTGGAGTTGTTTGTGGGAAGTATGGTGATCCAGCGCTTCGAGCGCGGCCATAAAGTCCTGTGCAGACATGTTTGACCGTAGCTGAGCGATTGCCTATGTCCTGGCCAAATCGAGGACGCGGTAGACGCGACGTAGGCACGTTACGGGCTAGTGCGGTGACAGCAGTTGAATGTATATACGGGTGAGAAATAAAATGAACAAACGCAGCATGCGAGGAGTTAATAGACGCGAGATGACAGCATTCATGGACTGAGAAGCTTTGGATGTCAAGGGTGGAAGTGGGCAGAGGTAAGGTTTTGGGTTGACGTGGAGAAGGGAAGGCGCGAAGGCGGCGGTGGCAGTAGAAAGTAGAGGGCTGATGGGAGGTTGATGAAACGTTCAAGGCGATGATGCAACAGAGAAAGACGCGTGTGGAAAAGCATCAAGACCAAAGTGAAATGATGTGACGACATTTGTGAGGCCCGAGTCCTATTTGACGCGCCTGGTGGAGGAGAGCGGCGAGGGGGGTTGTGCATCGGCGGCCTACCAAGTAGGTACGCGCATGAATGAGCCAACTATTACTACAGTGGCACATGGATAAGTGCAGTTCTTGTCTCCTACCTCCTGCCTTAGCATCACGATAGGTACTAATAGGTATATAGATAGATTAGACACATAGGCATCGATCTTGCTGCAATTGATTCATCGACAGGATAGAATAGGCGAGAGATTGGCAATTTTGGGAGACGCGTCCGTGTTTGGGACGTGTCGAGGCTAACTAGTCTAGGCCGGACAGGCCCGAAGTAGAGCAGCCCCACATCCGATTCTAGCCTATTTTCGCGATCGGACGTAATTATACTGCACGCTGGATAAATACAGTACATATGTAAGGTCGTAAAATTACCTATGTAGATAAATGCAAATGTGCTCTGGCGCCCTCTAGCGCATTTAAACAGGCGTGATCGACTTCGGGGGTGAATTGCTCATAGCTAGGTAGCTTGTTGTCTTCGTACATCACCCTTCGTACATTGCCATAAACAGATGTGATAACTGACCAGATGTCCATATGTAGTAATGTTTTTGCAATATTTAACATGGTTGCCTTATGCCATGTAGGTGCGCAATCTGATAGGCCATCAATACCTGCTGATTTCAACGCCTTGGCAAATCCTGCTCTGTCAAGGGGTACGTATTCAGTACCCGACACGTTGCGGATGGGCTGATCTTCTTCATACATATGAAAGAGGATCCCCTCAGGCTGCGACAAGGCTCATTGTATCACGCCGACACAATGACAGACCAGACGCCCAAAGCAACCTCGGCGGTGCTGAGCATGAGGATTAGCACCACCAAGTTGCATCTTGTCATAGCCGGCCTCTGGTTGTCCCTTTTCCTCTCCGCCATGGACACGACCATCATTACCACAGCACTCATCGCCGTCTCATCGGAATTCCATGCACTCGATCAAGCCGCATGGCTGGTTACGGCCTACCTGCTCACCTACAACTCTTTCCTGATGATTACTGCTAAGTTGAGCGACGTTTGGGGCCTCAAATTGACTGTCCTGAGCTTCAGTGCTTTCTTTCTCGTCTTCTCGATGGCTTGCTCCGGAGCACAAACCATGACCCAATTGATCGTCTTCCGGGCATTCCAAGGAATCGGTGGCTCTGGGTTATATTCTCTTGTATTTGTGGCCATTGTCAAGCTTGTCGACCCAAACAAAATTGCGTTGTACTCGGGTGTTGTCAGCTCTGTGTTTGCACTGGCCAACCTCCTTGGTCCTTTGCTGGGAGGCATCATCACGGATCGTGCCAATTGGAGGTGGATATTTTGGATGAATGGGCCTGTCATAGGAGTCGCCATGGCTCTCCTTCTCTATGCTATGCCTGGCCTGGACGATGGCAAATCTAGCAAAGAGCGCCTCCGTGGCTTCGACGTTGTGGGGGGTATCCTTTCCGTCAGCTGGCCTATCCCTCTGCTCTTCAGTCTTCAGGAAGCTGGTGTCCACTATGAGTGGAAAAGCGGGGTGATCATTGGTACGCTGGTTACCGGTATAGCTTTGTTTTTTCTCTTCGGACTCTACGAAACATGGGTGTCGTACAGGACAAAACTCGACGCACTGTTCCCTATCAAATTTTTGACGAACCCTACCACCGCCGTCACGCTGCTTAGTATGTTTCTCCTAGGTATGCCCTTCTACGCCATGTTCATCCAGCTACCACAGCGCTTTCAAAGCGTCAACTTCACAAGTGCAGAACGGGCAGGCATACTCCTTCTTCCAGTGACCCTGTTGACCCCAGTCGGTGCTGTGATTGCGGGGGCCATTGGTAAATGGATCGCCGCAGAGCACACATTGCTCCTGGCAACCGCCATAATCGGAATCGGAATCGGACTTCTGAGCAGTCTCCCAACGGACGCCAACTTCATCAATGCAACGTATGCATATGAAATCGTCACCGGTTTCGGATTGGGTCTCGCGAGTCCAACCTACTTCATCTTTTTATATACTAGCATCGATGAAAAGGATGCATCGATAGGAACAGGGTCCTTGAATATGGTGCGCACATTGGGTGGGGTTGTCGCTATTGCCATTTGTACCGCGCTGCATCACGGCGTGCTACAGGAAAACCTCGCGGACTTTCTTAGTCCGGAGCAGATATCCGCGGTGAAAGAGTCGAACGCGGTCATTCAAAGCCTGCCCGAGGAAAGTCGCAGACGCCTGGGGCAGGTTATGGGTAAAAGCTACAACAGGCAGTTTCAGGTCATGCTGGCATTTTCACTTCTGAACTTTGTGGTTGCGGTGGTGTTGGTAGTGATACGGAAGAGGACAGGGACGTTTGGGAAGACGCCCGTAAGGACCCAAGAGAATGAGTTCATGAAGACTGTCGAGGCCCAAGATGCAGAGAGGAGCAACAAACCCGCTCACGATGGGGAAAAGACAAGCAAGTGATGACAGTGTATTAATGTATGTCCACTGTGGTGATCAACGACGACTGCTATTTATTCTCGTCTGCAGCCATGCGCAATAGATGGGTGGATCATGTGTATGTAGATGTATAGTGCGTGATGTCACGGTGGAGAAGACGCACTAATTCCGAGTAGTTGGCCGCATGGTTTGTCGCGGTTCTTCGTCCCGTCTCAACGTTGACTCGATGGATAGCAGAGTAAGTATCTACATGTACTGTGTATGCATATGTACATGTAGGTAGACGTGGGGGAAACGTAAACACAGGCACAAGCACATGCACAGGCACAGGCAGTTCCTACGGCTTGGCGTTGACCGGCCCGGTCCTGCTCTAGACCATGCAACAGCACAGCAGCCTATCGATTGACCTTTCTAACACCCTACCCGCCTAGACCTTTGGCAACTAATAACTACGGGGCACCGCACCGCACCCATCGCCACTCCCTCTCATCCCGACTCCACTCCATCCTGCTTTTGTCCCAAACTACCACTCCGTTCCATCCATACCTACATTAATACATACGGCGATGCTCGGTGCAACCTAACAGGCTCTCTAATTGAGCTCTCCCGTCGATATACAGTTCCTCCGTTTGCGCAACCGAACCGGCAGCTGCCTAGTCGTCCCGCCCCATCCCCATGCCGACGACCGAGAAAAGTCATCTAAAGCGAGGCCGGGTATGTTGAGAGTTACCTGTTCCACCTCCAACTACCAAAAAACCGTCGGCTGACCATATCCGCAGCCATCCCAGGGTGAGCAGGTCGAGCCCAAGAAGCCTCGCCGCACCGAACCCAACCTGAACCCGCAGGACCCAAATAGCCTTTTAAAGCAGGGCCCGTTACCATCTCCCGTCACCCAGAAAGGTTCTACCGCAACCGAGGATTTCAAAGAAGGCACCGTTACTCCTCCAACAGAACAATCCAATACAAGCACTCACAGCCCCAAGCGCAACGCTGGCGGCCTCTCTTCCCCGCCCCAAGACACACAACCCTTTTCGCAATTTGTATACCCACCCAACAGTCGCGCGTATGCAGTAGACGACGAAGAGGCAGAAGGGGTCTGGGGATACCTAGTACCTCTCGACAGTCGCTCAGGTGATGTTCTAGTACTTCGGCGGCGGGCTGCTTGTCCGGTTCCTTCCAGTAAAGTTGCCAATGCATCTGGACGTGAAAAAGTTAATCGGAAGACATATGAGCGACAGGAGGAAGAATACGAAACCGAGAAAGCAGATCATGGTGTGACCTCTGGTGGCTATCTCATTGGACGTCACCCCGAGTGTGGTAAGTCTTGTTTCTCTGCACATATGCTTCACCATTTCTGACGTCACATCAGATCGCCAACTTCTCTCGCCGACCGTTTCCAATCGACACTGCCTCCTATTCCCCGAGAACAAAGGCGGTGATGCTATTGCCGTGTTAGAAGATCTGTCCGGTAACGGCACTTTCGTCAACGAATCAATAGTCGGCCGCAACAAAAGAAGGGAGTTGCACGACGGTGATGAGATCAGCATCCTGGGTGAGGCGCGTTATGTGTTCAGGTACCCTCTCTCCCGCGACACAAACGGCTTCCGACAACAATACTCTATACAGAGGCAGTTGGGCAAAGGTCATTTCGCTTCGGTGTACTTGTGCGTGGAGAAGAATACCGGCATTAGGTATGCCGTAAAGAAATTCGAGAAGCGGCAAGGCCCAGGAGAAAAGTCCAAAATGGAAGGTCTGCAGCAAGAAATTGCCGTTCTGATGGGTGTTAGCCATCCCGCATTGCTTTGTCTCAAAGATACTTTCAACGAAGACGATGGGGTTTATCTCGTTCTGGAACTTGCTGCCGAAGGGGAGCTCTTCAACGCCATTGTAATGAAACAGAAGTTGACCGAGACGGAAGCTCGCAAGGTTTTTATTCAATTGTTCCAAGGGGTTAAGTACCTCGTAAGTCGACCATTGTAATTTTTGTTAGGGACCAAACTCACCATGTGCAGCATGAACGAAACATTGTTCACCGAGACATCAAACCGGAAAACATATTGCTTACAGACAAGGATCTACATGTCAAACTCGCGGATTTCGGACTCGCCAAAATCATTGGTGAGGAGTCGTTTACGACCACACTGTAAGTCGCCTATGAAAATTGAGTTGACGACAATGGCTAATCTCGGTGCAGTTGCGGAACACCTTCTTGTAAGCTCCCGAGCGAAGATGTCTCAAGGTCTCCAGCTAATCATGATAGATGTTGCGCCTGAAATTTTAGAAAGCACTAATCATCGACGATACACTCGCGCGGTGGACGTGTGGTCTCTGGGAGTGGTATTGTACATCTGTCTATGCGGTTTCCCTCCGTTTTCAGACGAACTCTACAGCCCCGAGAATCCATACACACTATCACAGCAAATCAAGATGGGGCGTTTTGATTATCCTTCACCATACTGGGATTCGGTGGGCGACCCGGCGCTTGATCTCATAGATCGAATGCTCACGGTAGACGTGGATGCACGCATCTCCATCGACGAGTGCCTGGAGCATCCGTGGACCACACAGGCCACCATCAACCCCAACGACAGCACCGACGGCTTAACAGGTGCCATTGCCAACCTCGACTTCGCCAAGCGCAAAGTGCACCGTGAACGCACTCTCCTCAGTAGTATCAACGACATCTCCGTGGCTCGGGTGATTGAGGGCAAGGGCGACCAGCCGGCAATCAAGGTATACGACAAGAACAAGGGAAAGAACGGAGTCATGAGCAAAAAGAACGAGGCAGTTAAAGAGGCGACGCCGTCGGCGAACCGTAACCCAGACGAGTTCATTGAGATGGGGGGCAAAGGGGACCAGCAACTCTTCGACACGGAAGATGGATCACACTATCCGGCGGAGCACACTGTAGCAGCACACAAAGATGAGTGAGTCGCCCGCGGGGCAAGGGCAGTTGTTATGGGGTATTCTTTGGCGATTTGAATTGGGGCGTTTACAAGCCGCACGCAGCGTCTGCTGATTGGTTGGTGGGGGAGCCCGGGGTTTAGTATCTTTATCATGGTCGGATTCACGGAATGGGATTCAAATACAACAAGCCAGGAAGCCAGGACAGCAATATGACAGTTGATGTTACTACGCTCGTAACGGCCTAGGGAGGAGTGGCTACATACGTAAAGACCTTTATGTGAGTGGTTTGTGGTAGTACCCACCCGACAAGACCGGACGCCTGGAGGCAATTGAAGATTGAAATGAGTTGTGCCTGCTTATTAAGGCCAGTGGCCAATGGCGTGAGGCTCTTTACGGGGGTGGCGGTGAAAGGCGACATGGGATAGGCGCGCGTCGGTCAGTCGATGGTGTGATGGTCGTACACATGTACCGGCTAGGAACATGGAATTTGGTATAAGCGCATGTAAAAACATCTCATTAACTGGAGTGTTTAACAAGTCAAAGTGCCTGTGGTGGTGCTGGTGGGGGTGCGCGTGCCTGTGCCAAGCCCGCGACCCTGACAAGCAAATCGGAAAGAAAGGAGGTCCCAAGCCAGGCCAGGTTCCGTCCCTAGGCCGCTCGGAAATTCAGAGACGACCTCGACGTTAAGAACTTCGTCCCTCCTCTCACCTCACTGTCATTGCTACCCTTCTCCTCCCAATCGCTGCACCTTCGCTTCCTCGGCTTCCTTCCTCATGGGTCTCCTCGCCCAAGTCTCCAGCCTTCTGGGCGACTTTACCTCGAATGCATCCTTTCCTGTTCTCGTCGCCGCCGCCGTCACCTCTCTTGTCGTAGCCGCCGTTGTCCTCAACGTCCTGAAGCAACTCTTGCTCAAGAACCCCAATGAACCGCCCCTCGTCTTCCATTGGTTTCCTGTCATCGGTAACACCGTCACATATGGCATGGATCCCTACAAATTCTTCTTCGAGAACAAAAAAAAGGTGAGAAGCCCCGCTACGCGCGTGCTATGGTATTGTCCATGCTAACTTTTATCCTAGTATGGCGACGTCTTCACCTTCGTTCTCCTGGGCAAGAAAATGACTGTATGCCTGGACACACGTGGGAACAACTTTATTTTGAACAGCAAGATCAAAGACGTCAACGCCGAAGAGATTTATAACCCCCTCACTGGCCCTGTTTTCGGAAAAGATGTCGTGTACGATTGTCCCAATTCGAAGCTTATGGAGCAGAAGAAGGTACAAATGCGCCTCCCAACATAATGTCTTCATCTAGCAGTGTTAACCTCTCCCTGCAGTTTGTCAAGTTCGGCCTCACGCAAGATGCTCTTCGTTCTTATGTCACACTCATCACTGCCGAGACCGAGGATTTCATCAAGCGCCACAAGTCGCTGAAGGGGCAGAAGGGTACTTTCGATGTTCCCAAGGTCATGGCGGAGCTGACAATCTACACCGCATCCCGCTCCCTCCAAGGTGAAGAGGTCCGCAACCTCTTCGATTCCCAATTCGCCGACCTGTACCACGATCTCGACATGGGCTTTTCTCCCATCAATTTCCAACTCTCCTGGGCTCCTCTTCCGCACAACCGCGCCCGCGACAATGCCCGCAATACCATGATCAAGCTATACTCTGAAATCGTCAGGAAGAGGCGGGCAGGTGATGTCAAAAAGGAGAGCCACGATATGATTTGGCATTTGATGGATTGCAAATACAAGGACGGCACTCAAGTTCCTGAGCACGAAATTGCAGGCATCATGATTGCCCTGCTCATGGCTGGTCAGCACTCTTCCTCATCCACGATTTCGTGGATCCTACTCCGCCTAGCCACTAAACCCGAGCTTGTTGAGGAGCTCCTTGCCGAACAAAAGCAGATACTCGGAGAAGATCTCCCTGCTCTTACATACGATGACCTGTCCAACCTCCCCCTTCATGCCCAGACGGTCAAGGAGACCCTCCGCATTCATGCCCCTATTCATTCTATTATGCGCAAAGTGAAGCAACCTCTCGTCATTGACGGTACAAACTACACCATTCCTGCCGGGCGCACCCTCATGTCCTCCCCAGGCGTCACTGCGCAGATGGACAACTATTTCCCCAACCCTTCAGTATGGGACCCCCACCGATGGGATGCTGGCGCGAACGATTTCGAGGGCGACGAAGATGACGAAAAGATTGATTACGGCTGGGGAGTCGTGTCGAAAGGTACAAAGTCCCCGTATCTACCTTTCGGTGCAGGACGACACAGGTGCATCGGCGAGCAATTTGCCTACGTGCAATTGCAAACCATCCTTGTAGCCTTTGTTCGCGAATTCAAAATGAGGAATGTGGGTGGCAGCAGGGAAATCGTGGGTACAGACTATGCATCTCTGTTCTCAAGACCGTTAGCTCCTGCCAATATCGAATGGGAGAGGCGGTCAAAGGCATGATCGGGATAATGCTTTGGACGATTTTAGGAAAACGTGTGACGTCGATGGAGTGATCAAAACGGCCGTTTTCGTTCACCGTAAAAGTGGATAACGAAATGAAGACGGTGCATCTTTACCAAACACAACTTTGTAATCCTATATGATATAGTAATTAGAACATTCCTAAATAAATTTCTACTGAAATGTGTACGATGAACAGCTTCATTCTGCTCGTTTACTTGGTTATGGTTATGAGTGTGGTTTTAGATAGTGAAGAGATGGTATGAGCCTACTGCCCGCAGAATGCCCTAGGCAAAAAAGATATTCATAAAATATTCGAAGTGTGCGTTGTACTTTTGACATTTTCCAAGTACTAGATGCAGTCTCCTTTTTACCTAAGAGCACTGCCATGAGCGATACGGACCACTGACATGGAAAGGGGGAAATTGTCGATCCCAGATTTAGTCTTGTGCTCGAAGCCATATAAGCCATGATCTCTTCATGTACGTATAGTTTGAGAGCGAATAATCTTAGCCGCCCTACCTATCCTTATTTCCACTATGCCATTGCATGAAAGGTGATACCGCTCCACCAATAACTTCTACAAATCCCAGAAAAGATCATTTCATCTAACATTCTCCTGCACCCATTCCCAGATCCTCAAAACGTACGCTTCATCCAGTGGCTCAATACCGCGAAGAACAGGGACTCGCCGTTGCGTCTCCACCACCGAAAACGGCGACGACAACGACGGTTTTTCGTGCACCATCGCATTGCCGACATACATATCTTTCCAAACTCCAACCAACTTCATCGCCGAGTGCTCCGTATCCCCCCCGCTATGCCGTTCAAGCCGACGAACCCATTCCGCAGGATCCACGACGTCGAATTCGTTTCTTTTCTGGAGCCATTGCAGCATCGTTTGCCACGTGGGTTCCTGATGCGGGTTCAGGATGTGGTATACGCGTAACTGTTCAGTTGCTCCGGTGTTCAAGGTCTCGGCCGCTTGGACGAATGCTTCGGCGGCGACGTCGACGGGGAGCCAGTCGATCGGCTCGTCTTTGAGGTCCGGAAGACTGCCGACGAGGTTCGCGGTACTCAGCATCATCGGCCATGCTTCCTTTGTATTCCACACACCGGTTTTCGAGTCCCCGGAGAGTTGTCCCACGCGGACGATGCAGATGTTTCCTCGCAAGGGCGTGTGACGATGCGCTGCTTCGCATATTTGCTCTGCTACCCACTTTGAACGCGAATATCCGAGCGGAGACGAGTCGGACGGATGTTGTGACGGAACCTCCATGAGACAACCTGACTCGCCGGCCTCGCCGTTCATGATCGCGGCAGTCGAGGAGCAGTATGCGAATCGTGGAGGACGCGACCTCTCCGCTGCGAGGGCGAGGTTGACGAGGTTTCGCACGCCTGCGATGTTATCTTTTGCGAAGCTTTGGAGTTTGAGGCGAAAGTTGACGGTCCACCCTATGTGTAGGATGAGATCGACTTCGGCGGCGAGGTGGTTGTACATGGTGTTGGTGAGACCTAGACGGGCGTCGCCGAGTTTGGCTTGTAAGACTTTGATTTTTTGGTTGGGGAGGGGGTGAGGGGGTAGCCCGGCGAAGCCTTTCTCTTCGAGTGCCTTGTGGACGCGTTCCCTCGCGGCATGTTCGTCTGATCCGCGGACGAGACAGTATACTGTCGAAACCGTGGATGAATTGCGGAGGAGGTTCAGGATATGCGCTCCCAATGCACCGGTTGCGCCGGTTAGAATCACCGTCCTGCCTTTTTTGTTTTGGGGAGCTTGGTTGTTCGTGGTGGTTTGTTTAGGTGGGTCAAAAGAGCTGTATTCCTTCACCAGGTCGAGCATTAGTTGATCATCATCCTCCACATCGGCGTCGGGCACTCCATGCCGCTTTCGCAGGATGTAATCGCTCAATCGGCGTACTGTTCCGCTATCCTCTACAACGCTGAAGGGGAGTTCTTGGTGTGGGTTTCCTGCTAACTGTCGTAGAGTATTTCTGAGTCGCATACACATAATCGAGTCCACCCCGTAAGAAAATAAGTCGGTATCTAGATCTAGTGATTCGGGGTTAGGTGTCATTTTCTGTATCGATTCGAGGAGATATTGTGGGACATTCCCATCGTCAACGTGTGGCGTTTCTGCATCTGAATTGGCGTCATAGGCCGAATCAATCAGCTCGGCCAGTCTCGCCTCAGCTACTTTCCGCATAAGTGTTCCTTTGCTGCTTTTTTGTAGAGGCTCGGTTAGATGAGGTGCTGGGATAAGCATATTCTTCTGCAATCTTGCATGGTCTTGACTTGTTTTGTTCATCTTCTCCACTACCGACCATGCATCATTTACAAGCTCCTCGTCAGTGACATCTTTGGAATCTCGGGAACGTATAAGAATAACGCCCGGGTAAGGCTTATTATTTCCAAAGATTAGTACATCCTCAACATGTCGTGTTCTTGCCGCAATTTCCGCCTCAAGAGGAGCGGGGTCGAATTTTTTGCCGGTTAGGAGAGTAAGCTGTGAGTCGGCTCTTGAATGGTAGAGCCACGCGTTTTCAATATTCGGATGTCTCATAAACAGATCCCGCGTAGCAAATGATCCATCTTCTTCGTTCGTTTTCGCCTTGAAGGATCAGCATGTTTGAACGGGCAACCTAACCATGTTGCTCTTACCATATGTGGCCACCCCCGTTTGACTACAAGCTCCGCTAAACCATCGTCATTGTTTCTGAAGTCCAAAATCTGCGACGGACTATAATTTCGTAGATATTGCCATTCCTTGTCGGCACCAAAATTCCGATACGAAGAAAGTAGGAAGCCACACTCCGCACTTCCAAACCTTGAAACGAGATTCACGCCTCGGTCTACCAAACGATTTCCAATCTCAGTAGGCAATGCAGCACCTCCGACACCCACGATATCCATCTTTTGCAACTCATTTAGGCCATTCTTATCACTTTCCATCATCTGAAGGACGTATGGGACTGATGAGAAATACTTTATATGCGAGTGTCGCTCCTTTTTGGCATACTCGTTGGCCACTTGCAAACATTTACAAATATTCCGGGCGGTGATAGGGACATCTTTGCTCGGAAACAGACAGATGGGTGAAGCGCTTGTCCAGGAGCGGAACAGATCTGCGATACCCCCATGATAAAGCGGCGTGGTTGTGAATGTTGCCTTGGATGGGGTGCTGGGCAGATGTGGGAGAACGCCGATTGCTGCTCGATGGGTCTGAGAAATCGGCTTAGGGAGTCCAGAAGACGTCCCTGATGTGTGGAAGAAATATGATATATCCGTCTCTTGCACGTCGTGCTTTATCAGACTAGCATCAAAATCACCCCTGACGACCTGAAATATATCCTCGTGCACTTGCAGCGGTATGCGGCCACAACCAAGCCCAGGATTACCGTTGCCTCTACCAATGTTTACTGCCTCGGAAGCCTGCTTGGAGTGTGCATCGTCGTGAACGAGCAACGTAACATTGCATGATGAGCAGAGATGTGCTATGGCATCTGGCGGGCATTGCGGTGCGATCAGCAGCACGGAATGCCCAAGCAACATTAACCCAAGCCAAGTAAATAGAAATTCTGGAGAACTGTGCGAAAGTAGAGCCACTGTCTGCCGAGATTCGGATGTTTCTTTAAATGCTTCGGAAAGTCTCTGTGCAAAAACCCCGGCTCCGTTGTACACGTTTCGAAAATTGAGGACGACGTAGCTCCAGTTTTCTCCAGCGTTGGGTATAGGAAACCCTACTGCTGCCTCGTTTTCATGGTGTTTCGATTGATGTGATAGAAATTCGTTGATCGTTTTGTACGGTTTCGTTTCGTCCTGTAGTGCAGCCGCCTGACCCAACGTGCAGACAAAGAGATTGGTGGACATTGATAATTTTTTATACTAACAATCAGAAAAGACAGAGATGAATAAAAGAAGATCGAATGTCTCTCATATCGGATCGAAGTTCATGGTTAGAGTTCCTCGAGAGAAACGGACAAAAAGTCGTGACATCATCAAAGAAAGCCAGTTGAAGCTATGTATGTGTAACACCAGTAAATGTGGGTAACGAACAATACTCTTAGGCAATTGTAGGTTCATTTCGACGAAATCATGCTATAACAGTCTTCAGGGCAAAATGGTCATGGCAGATCAAATTGTACATGTATCGAGAAATACTATACATGTACAAGTCCGGATGAGCTGGACAATAGGGTTTGAGTTTGAGCTTGAGCACAGACCATTCTTTAACCCCGAACCTCCAAAAGGTTATTTCTTCTCCAATTCATCGGTTTCCAGAACAACAGATTATTAAACATCTTCTGGCCCTGCTAAACCAAGAGCTTGCCTTCGAGTCGGTGCACTCGCATCAAAATAAGGCTTCTCCGCCAATGCAGTCACTCTAGTCCCATGTCTCGGCTCATTCCCTTCGTAATCCCAACTGGCATTGTGGATCGTGATCCTATTATCCCACAGCGCAGAGGTTCCTGGCGTCCACTTAAACCTCACCTGTATGTCAACGTTCTTCTCGTAGACGTCGTATAGATATCCAAGGATCAGGTCGCTCTCGGCCTTGTCGAGCCCGACAATCCGGACCGTCATGGCACGGTTGACCCACAACGCCTTCCACCCAGTCGCAGGATGGACTCGCACAATCGGGTGAACGCGCTCGATGAACTTGGGTCCGGCGGTTGGGTTTTCGCGATCAAGGTACGTGTGGGCGCTGCGGTACACAGCTTCCCTACCGTCAATGATTTTGCGGAACTCGGGGGATAGCTTCTCGTAGGCGGCATAGCCTGATGCCCAGAGGGTGTCGCCACCTATGCTTGGTACGGTGTCGTTGTGGAGGTGGGTTACGCTGTCGAAAGGTTAAGTTTGGGGAAAACCGTTGATTATGCTAATAAAGTGCACTAGTTGACTTACCCTGCTGGTTGACGTTCGTGAACCAAATCCGTGTGCCATCTAGACGCCTATATCGCGCACATAAAGTCAGTAACATGACCAGGGAGGTTTCAGTACATCACCAGTCTCTCAGGACGCCGCGCTACGTAGTGTCTTGCTAGAAGACAATCGTGTACCCAGGGTAACATACTCCACCGGTTTGTCTAAAACTCGCTGGCATCTCGGTTGCCTGCAAAGCAGGCCAGATGACCGTAGTGCCAGGAACGCCCGGTACGGTAGGAACTTGCGGCTGGTGACATATAAGTCTCAAATTTGCAGCGTTCTGGCTCAATAATGTCCTTACGTGTATCTCGATTTCTCCATACCACTCTCCCAACTTCTTCTGTTCCTGCGGGCTTATATCTTGGTCACGGAAAAACACAACACTCCTCTCAGCAATCAAAAGCCCAAGCTCATCTTTCTGCTGGTCGGTTAGGTCTTTGAGCTGCAAGCCCACAATTTCGGTTCCGATGTGGCTCGTCAGGTGTTTAACCTCCTTCGCCGCAGAGAACAGCGCCGTTTTATCCTTATCGGCTCTCGACCCTGGGTCTACGTACGGACGATCATAGTCTCTGATTTTATAAATGTCGTCCAAGTATACGGGCTTCGCGGGACGATACGGGTATCCGTTCGAAAGATCAATGCCAGCCTTCTCAAGCCGGGCTCTGGCCTTTTCAGGGAGAGCTAGACTGTCTTTCTTCGGCTGCACGGTATCTTTGATATCCTCAAAGATGGGGACTGCGATGGGAGCCATAATTCGGTTCTTGCAAAATTTTGCGTAATGAGGGAGATTCTTTGTACTTGTTTCCTTGGCCTTGGCGACAGATTGGAAATACACCACAATATCGTCCCAATCTTTACCACTCGAATGTAAATCACCCAAAAACAAATCTGTCATCCCCGAATTGCAGTTATATATAAATAAACAGTTTAAAGCGCCGGACTGCGGGGTAGCTGCGCGTGCTTGAGCGACCGCGTTGCTTAATGCATCGCATCATTCGTTAGCTAGATGGCGTTTGTCGGTTGGAACCAATGTATTGTCTGAACGGCCCTACATAACGTCAACGCATCCTTGTAGTGGTACGAGTGTTTATACTGATCTTTACTCCGTTATCTACGCATTTCTTACAAATGCTACAATTGCACGAACGGCAGTCGGTTTTTTGTACATGATGCCATTGTACTTGCAGATAACGCTTCTCTCTAAAAGTTCTGCAATTGGTCGTTCGCGGTGGATACGGTACAGTGGATACGGGCACAAGAACCTCTCAAAATGATTATCTCCGACTTTATATACTGGAAGAAACGAGTTACCGAAACCTTTCTGGTGGGAGATATCAGGTCTGTACTCTAATGCAAGTAGAGGGGAGTGAGACATCCGGAAACTCTATATATACCCAGATACGATGGGTACGCAGCCGAAAAAGGTAGCTGTGATAGGAGCTGGGATAAGTGGTGTCGTGGCAGCTGCACATCTCAGGAAGGAAGGACTTGATGTGACCGTGTTTGAACGTTCGAGTGTAGCTGGGGGAGTGTGGTAAGTCCACAGAGCAAGCAGGTCATCTACATCGACGGCAGCTAAACGCATACAGGACATATGACGAACGCCTTCCTAAAGAACCAGAATACAACATACCCACCGCCACGAGTGACAATACCAATCCGAACTTAGACGAAACAATCGAAGTGCCGGAACCAATTGACACATCAGAGATAGTCCACGCTCCTCCTGGGTCAGTCAGTCACCGATACGCTCTACGAACCCGAAACAAACCAGCTTACATCCATCCACAGTCCTTGCTACGTCGGTCTTCAGAACAACGTTGGCACACGAATGCTTCAAACCACGCTGAATCCGTTCCCTCCTGGTACCCCTGACATAGTGAGTCACAGCGTGCTGGCCGAGTACATAAGAGATACGTCCTTCAAGACGGGCGTACACGATATAACAAAGTACAACACGTCCGTTCAAAACCTCAAAAAAGAAGGGAAATATTGGAAGTTAGACGCTACAACCCTCGAGAAAGCACCTTCCGGCACAATATCATACAACAAACACACTTCCGTACTTCACCCCCTTTCCCCCCCCTCCCCAAACAACCATCTAACTAACACCCCCTCCCTAGAACTTCACCGACATAATCGTAGCATCCGGCCACTACCACGACCCGCGCGTCCCCTCCATCCCCAACCTCTCATCCTGGAAACGCCACTACCCAACCCGCATCCAACACTCCAAACGCTACCGCTCCCCCACCCCCTTCACCAACAAAACCGTCCTCCTCATCGGCGCGAGCGTCTCCTCAACCGACATTGCCCGAGAACTCGGGCCCGTGGCGTACAGAATATACCAAACGCACCGCAACGGCGCGTTCGATCTCCCCGCGAGCATGCTCCCCCCAAACGCATTCCGCGTCGACGACGTCGCGGCGTTCGACGCGGTCCCGGAGGGAAAAGAGAAGGATGAGTTGGGAGAGGAAGACGCAATCCCGCTGAATGTCACGTTGCGGTCTGGACGCAAGCTATGTGGGATCCACCACGTGATTCTGTGCACGGGGTACCACATTAGTCTGCCGTTCCTACCATCATACTCGTCCTCCTCCGAGGGGTCAGAAACCACCCTCATAACCGACGGCCACCAACTCCACAACCTGCACAAAGACATCTTCTACATCCCGGACCCAACCTTAATCTTCATAGGCGTGCCCTACTTCACAGCGACATTCACCCTCTTCGAGTTCCAGGCCATGATCGCCGCGAAGGTGGTTGCGGGGAAAGTGAAGCTTCCATCTGAGGAGGAGATGAGGAGGGAGTATGAGGAGAAGGTGGCGGCGAAGGGGTCAGGGAAGGGGTTTCATAGTTTGAAGGGCGAGGAGGAGGGGTATGTGGATGGGCTTGTTGCGTGGGCGAATCGAGAGTTGGAGGGAGGGGGAAGAGAGGAGGAGAGGTTGAGGGGGCATACGGAGGGGTGGAGGGAGCGGAGGGGTGGAGGGAGGCGAGGGTGGAGTTGATGGCGAGGATGAAGGCGTTGTTGGAGGGGGATGGGGTGGTTAGGGAGGTTGAGGTTAGTTGTTAGAGAGGGGGGTTTGGGGGTGTGTGGATATGGGTTTTGGAGGGGGTTTTGGATATAGTTAGTTTGGAAGACGGGCTGTTGGATACTGTCCAACAGTGCTTTTCTCGTGCGCAAAAATCATCCTCATTGATTATTGGAACGAAGTGATGAGTATAATTGCACTCAGAAAAAGTAAAGTACTTTCTATATATATCTTTACCAAAGATATTCTCAAGCAGCAGCGCTGTAGGAGAAAACGAAAAAACCCCTCCATTATATACAACCACTCTCCTAACATTCCACTTACCCCTAAAACAACTGCATTCTCAGTAGGCACAAGTCCTCAAAGCATTATACATAGAGTACTAAGCCTTACACATCCAAACCATCCCATCCGTAGCACAAACTCTATCCAACCCCCCCACACATACTCTACCCCAACCAACCCACACACACCCCATCGCCAAAAACCTTCCTCACGCCACCCGCACAAAACCCACCTTATCTCCACGCCGATCCAACCCACACTTTCAAAAAATAAAACCCGCCGATGCGAGCGTTGGCGGCAGTAGCGACCGAATCAGCAAATCGACATATCACGTCAACAGCATGGATGGATGCGTGATATGCAGGTCGCGAAGGTCGCATTACGACTTAACTGCGAAAGAAGCTTTAATCGACACAAGGGGGTTCTTGGAAATGTTATATATAAGAAGGTATTCTTCCCCGCTATTACCTATCTATTTTTTTGGATTTATTGTGTGTTTCGATGATTGATGTTCAATATGGACCACCCATCCAAAGAAATCTCAACGAGCACGTACGAGGAACCCTCGTCGTCGCCGCCGACGGTGTGCATCCAGCCTTCCGTCGAACCGCTCGAGAAGAAGAAGAAGAAGTGGTATTACTGGGTCTGGGACACGCTCGACAAGCCCAAGGAGGAACGATGGTTCATGTTTAAACTCGACGCGGCGTTGTTGACGTTTGCGAGTTTAGGTCAGTTTTGTTGATTCTTATTTTTGAATATTTGGTTTATCGCTGTTATGTTGAAGATGGAATGGTGTGGGACTGACTGATTTGAGATGTGATTAGGGTATTTCATCAAGTATTTGGATCAGAATAATATTAACAGTGCTTTTGTGTCTGGCATGTAAGTAAGCAACCCCGCGTGTTTGAGTGGTGTTATGTACAGAGGGGCGACACGTTGGGAGGGCACATATCGGGAAGGTAAAGTACTAGGTGTTATTCAGAAATTGGATAACTATACTAGACTTACTACGTAGGTCGGAGAACTTCTAATTCGTAGAACCTTTAGTGCTCCCGATATGTAGCCTCCCTAGGTGTAGTGCACCTCCCTGTACATACAAAGGATACGGGATTGACACGGATGAATAGGAAAGAAGATCTTGGCCTATATGGAAACCAGCTCAACTACATGCAAACGTGCTGGACCGTCGGGTACGTCATCGGCGAGATTCCGAGCAATATCATCCTCACCCGCGTTCGACCGTCCATCTGGATCCCTGCTATGGAAGTCACGTGGTCTATTCTCACCTTTTGTCTCTCGCGGGCTGGCAGTGCGAAGACGATTTACGTGCTGCGTTTCTTCATTGGGCTTGCCGAGGCTACGTTTTATCCCGGCATGCAGTACATCATTGGAAGTTGGTACCGGAAAGAGGAGCTGGCGAAAAGATCATGCATCTTCCACACGAGTGGAGCTATAGCTAGCATGTTCAGCGGATATCTGATGGCTGGTGTATACCGCCTCAATGGAAAAGGAGGATTCAAAGGCTGGCAATGGCTTTTCATCGTGGATGGGATCATCTCGCTGCCGATTGCGATCGCGGGATATTTCGTACTACCGGATGTACCCGAAATATCAAAACCGTTCTATCTGACAGAAGACGAGGTGGCTTTTGCGCAGAAACGGATGGCGCTCGAAGGACGGAAGCAGAGAGCACCGTACACCAAGAAAAAGGTCAAGTCGATTCTGTCATCATGGCACATTTATGGATTAACACTTTTGTACGTCTTCTTCAACAATGGCAGCGCCGCGGGACAGCCGGTGTTTCAGCAATTTTTGAAGTCATCCAAGAAGCCAAAGTACAGCGTTGCGCAGATCAACGTATATCCGACCATAACCTATGCGGTGCAAGTAGTGTCGACGCTTGCGTATGCATGGGCGAGCGACGGCATTTTGAAAGGAGCAAGATGGCCTCCTATTGTATTTGGCGGAGTGATGAATATCATATGCTCTGTGTCGTTGGCGGTATGGGATGTTGGGATTCGATGGAAATGGGCGTGCTACGCACTGTCCGGGCTGGGTGGGGGATTATCCGGGCTGTGCATGGCGTAAGATGATTCCCATGTTCCCCAGAGAGGAACATACGAACTATGATGGCTAACTGCAATGGATAGATGGGCTCATGAGATATGCACCCACGACAACGAGGAGCGAGCGATTGTCATCGCGTCCATGAACGAATTCGCCTACGTGCTGCAGGCATGGTTACCGCTGATTGTTTGGCAGCAGGTGGAAGCTCCCGAATATAGAAAGGGTTTCATCACGGTGAGCTTCCTGAGCGGAGCCTTGATTGCCACAGCGTTAACGGTCCGGGTGCTGCACGGCCGCGACCTGGCGAGGAGGAAGGCTTGATGATGGAGGCGCTGGCGCGGGTGTCGGAATTCCAGCACATGACATGGCGACAGTTTTGGCAGGGCATGAGGGCACAGACGGTGTGGGTGTAAGAGTTATTTTTTCTTCATTCCTTTCTTTTCTCGTCGGTTTCGCAGGCGCAGCATGACATGATACGCCCCTCAGGCTCATTGATGACTTCAGACGTGGTGAGACGTAGATGTGGCACAGGTGACAGATGGGTGGGCCCACAATGCATTCGGAACCACGGCGGGCGCCTGGGAGCTCGAGGCGCCGATGCATCACGTCACGAGGGATTGGTTGCTTATTACCCGTGCAAATGTATATCTTTGGCACCAAGTCAGTCGAGTTATGAACATGTAATCATGCCCATGCACATGGGACTGAATCAGAAGAATCGCGATCATGATGATCCGAGATGCAGCGGTGACGGCGGTGGTTGCTGGGGCAATGGGGGGTGCTTAGTAGGTTGCTAACCAGAAGTGTCTAGGTAGCCGAGGTTGCTGGTTTGCTTGGTTTGCTAGCTAGTCCACAGTAGTGAGTGCAGCATGGGGAAACATGACTTGGGTAGTCGCGAATTGTTGAATGATGCATGGCGAATTAGTTTGCTGCTCCGGGGATAACATCGTACGTGGTCGTCACCATGCTGAGGTGGCCTCGTCGGGAAACAGGTCTGTAGATTCCATCGAGGGACGCGATGGCGAGGGTGCTTGCGCGTCGCCGCATGCATAACACCGTAATAGACCGTGTACATTATTGATTTATCAAAGAAGTACAGACTACTGTACTTACTGCGCAGCTTGTGTGGCTGGACGGGCGGGTGGCTGCGGGCAGAGTTAAAAAGCCATCAACCATTTCTAGCACCGTGTTCGTCTGCCCCAACTTCCCAGCAAGTCACTGTGCGATGGACAAGCGGGTAGCTCACCCACTTTTTCTCTCCGACCCAGAAGAGAAAGTTGAAAAGATGAAAAAAAAAATAATCGGCATGACGATGCAACAAATCAGTGGTGGATAATGGTGATTGGCCGAGGGGCTGAGTTGCTATCGTGGCTGACGGCGCAACGCGGCCATGGCGCTGAATTGGCAAACAATGGAGACGTCGGCGGCCAACCAAGTCAGTCCAACCCCCGTCCGAGCCGACAAAATGGTCGCAAGACTCCAGACATTGATCGCGCACACGGGCCATTGGGTACATGGCTTGGGCATGATGCCGTTTGAAGGGGAGAAGGGCCTGAAACTTTTTGCTGACATTGGCGCTGGCGCTGGCATTGGCATTGAGACAGACCACAGCCACCTAAGTAGCAGTCTTAGTTATGGTCATGTGAGCTTGGTGGAGTTGTCGCGGCCGCGGTTGCGGTTGCGGTTTGCGGCTGGTGCGACTCCATTCCACGGCAGGCAGGGGCAGGGGCAGGGGCAGGGGTCTCACTCGGATAGAGTGCTCCAGCGCTGGAATCTTGTTTGCACCTCGCACTTCCGTGGTCCATAACACCAACTGCTATCGCCGTCCTGGCTTCAGAGTCAAGATAGGGAGCAAAGCAAAATAAGATGAGAGCCAACGGAAACGAAATTGCTCGTAATCTCGTCGATGGGGACGCGATTTTGCCGTGCCGAAGAGGAGGTGGTCTGTTCTCCGATAGTCACGACAGGAATTGGCGCTAGGCCGGATGGGGAAGTAGCGTATACAGACATGTTTCTGGTCAATGGCTCCACGCAACGGCAGCGGCGCATTTTCCGGCACAGTCTGAGTTCATTGACCAGCTCTCCCAAGTGTGTGCCAATGATGACTAGACGCAAGTAGGCCTGTGGCTAATCAGTTTGGCGCATTGTTTGCTTTCCTGCCCTGCCCTGCCCTTGCCCTGCCTTGATACCTTGATATCCTGTTCCTGCCTGTCTGCCCGCCCGCCTGCATGCGCCTACCCTACCGACACCTCTCTTTCCAAAACACCTATTAAAGCCGTGCACCCACGCATTACCACCCGCCTCGTCCGCCTCGCCTTGCTCCCCAACCACCCCCATCTGCTCCAGTGCTGTCACTGTCAAACTCGCTCTCCCAGCTCCAACAAGTGCTGTACAAGTCCACATCCTCCTCTCTGTAAGTCTTCGCATTCTCTCAATTACACCTCCTCATCACCACCATCGACGCCGCCGCCGCTCAATTGCCTGTCTGCCTGCTGCTTGCTTGCCAGCTTGCTCAGGCAATTGATTGGCCCATCGATTGATCGATTGCTTGATCGATTGGCTGGCTGCCACCTACTTGCTTGCTCATCCACCTTCCCCTCTTCTGTCTTCTTCTCTCTGTCCCAATCCTTCCACTAACCTCGCCGTCACCTGCGCAGTCATTGATACCCGCTTGTCTCTGCACCTGCACCCTTCCCAACCATGCAGTACACTACTCTCGTCGTCGCTGCCGCGGCCGCCTTTTCCGGTCTCGTGGGTGCCCAGAACAGCTCCTTGACGCTGCCCGCCGGTATCCAGCCATGCTGCTCCGTCTCCGCCAACAGTGTTCCCTCCGACATGAAGAGCGAATGGTGCCGCGCCAGTCAGAACACCTGCCCGGAGATCTGCGGTGGACAGGGCCAAATTGCTAGCGGAGGCAACAACTGCGACTCGGTATGTCTGCTTGCAAATCTCTCCATAGGTAAGCATTCACGACTGACCCATTTTGTATAGACAACCCTCCAGCACACTTGCGAGTGCCGAAATGGTACCAAGCCCAACTTGGCCGAATACGAGCAGACAGTCGAGGGCCAGGAGTGCCGCTTCTGGCACGCTCAGTGCATCAACGCCACCAACCAGGACGCTGCTCTCCAGTTCAACTGCAACTCTGTCCGCGATCAACAGTGCGGCAACAAGACGAGCAGGGCTACCAGCTCCTCCGCCACGAGCGGTCCTACGGCTACGCGCTCCAGCGGTGGTGGCAGCGGCGGTAACAGCGGCAGCCCCACTTCTTCCGGCTCTGCTCAATCCTCTACCAACAGTCCCGCTGCTGCCGTCGCTCTCGATGCTGTCCGCAACTACGGTACTCCCATCCTCGCTGGTGGCTTGGCCGCCGTCTTCGGTTTGGCCCTATAGATGGAAAGTCCGGGGTGCGATCAAAATGGATTGGGAGTGTTGGTGGGAAGAGCAACCAATGGGCCGGTTCCTTGATTGGTGATGGTATGTAATGCGAATGAACATGGGTATGCATCATGTCTATCACAGATGCTACGTACAGGTGCATCGGTTCTATGAGCGTTCTCGAGCATTGGAGTCGGGTGGCGCTCAGGCGGCGAATTCAATGTTGGTGCGGCTTATGGGAAGGGCAATGGACGAGCAACTTTTTTAATACGAGGTAACGACGCTAGGAGACTACGAGGTAGCCGGCTCCCAACAAACCAATTACTTAATTCTTGACCATGTTATCGGTTCCTCTATGCAATGTGGTGAATGTGTGACGTGTGGTACTGGCGGTCTCGTGTAATGTCGCGGCGCATCATGACTCTGAATCGAGGTGTAGGGTCACAAGATGAATTTGGATACGGAGGACAAAAGGCTGATCGGCGCATGTGCTTGGTATCATGACGGAGCTATAGGTAGAGTGCTTCAGGATGAGGTACTGGTACATAAAAGTGACTATGCTGTTGTAGATATTGTTCGCCTGTGGTATACATGGATTTTTATGGTGGTAGATGAAATACAGGCCCATTGCTCACGACGACCAAGCTCCTTTTTGCACATCTACAGTGATGTATCTCGATATACTTATGTAAGTGCAATAGGTAGATCCTTGCTTGCTGTGGCTACTCCCCGCATACACGGCCCCAGACCGGCCGGGCCTTGCACATGCGGCCTAGCAAGACAGGCAGACGTACATGACGATTAGTTAATATCCCTCCCGACCTGCAGCAAAGCTCCTTCAACAACTCTACCCTCGCCCGATCCCATCCCCACCACTGCTGTAAGTCTTTACTTTTTCTTGATCCTGCATGGGCCTGCTATGCTCTGCCTTGACCACTTGCTTGCGAGGGCCTCGGCCTCTTCGGTGACCTCCGATTAGCTGAGGTCCAAGAGCTGCCTCGGCGTGCGCATGCGCGACCTCTAACACATGAAGATTTTTTTGATCCCTAACTGCCTCCAGCAATACCACCGAATCTCGTGCCTGACTCCACCAGGTTCAGTTCCCATATAAAGTGGCTTCCTACTACCTTCCGCGCCTACCATCGCGCCTGCCTTGCTCCCTCTACCCCTCACCAACAAGCTTCGCATCTGCGTCCGCAAACCCCTCCTTCATACGCACCACAAGCACATCCATACGACCCTTTATCCAACCAAATCTTCCTTCGTTGAGAAACATGGCGACTCTAGGCGCTCATAAGAAACACAAGGTGACGATTGTGGGCTCTGGTAATTGGTATGGCTCCTCAACACGGCTTCAACTAAGCCAGAGAGAGGGCACATTGAATTGACGTATCTAGGGGCACCACCATGTCCAAACTCGTGGCCGAGAATGTCAAAGCTCATCCCCAGCTCTTCGAAGAGACAGTCAACATGTGGGTTTATGAAGAGGAGGTTACCATCCCAAAGGACTCGCGCCATTACGATCCTGCCAACGATAAGCCCCAGAAGCTCTCCGAGCTCTTCAATAAGGTCCACGAGAATGTCAAGTACCTCCCCAACATTACCATTCCATCCAACGTTGTTGCAAACCCCGATGTCGTCGACTCGTGCAAGAACTCGACCATCTTGATCTTTGTCCTTCCCCACCAATTCATCCCACGAGTCTGTGACCAGCTGGCGGGTAAAATTGTCCCATACGCGAGGGCGATATGCTGTACCAAGGGTATCGATGTCAGCGAAAAAGGCGTGAGGCTCATGTCTGAAGCCATTGGAATGAGGTTGAATATATACTGCGGTGCGCTTTCGGGAGCCAACATTGCTTCCGAAATTGCCCAGGAGAAGTATTCCGAGACCACGGTAGCTTATGATCCACCTCCTATGGACTCGCGTGCTCCCACCCCATCGGGCTCTCCCACCGCCTCCCAGGTCGACCTCATCTCTCCCAGCAAGCCGGTGCCCAGCGCCCGCTCCGCAAAACTCAAACCCGTCCCCAACGAATACCCTGCCTTGTCCCACGAAAACGTCCGCAAACTCTTCCACCGCCCCTACTTCCACGTCCGCATTGTCGATGATGTAGCCGGAGTTTCTCTCGGTGGCGCGCTCAAGAACATCATCGCCCTTGGCGCTGGTTTCGTGGACGGACTTGGCTGGGGTGACAATGCGAAAGCAGCCGTTATGCGCGTTGGAATCCTTGAGATGGTCAAGTTTGGAAAATACTTCTTCCCCGACAGCTCCAAATCTAGCACCTTCACAGAGGAAAGCTGCGGTGTTGCAGATGTCATCACGAGCTGCATGGGTGGCCGCAACTTCCGATGCGCAAAAATGGCCATCGAGCAAGGCAAGACCGTCTTCGAGATTGAGCAGGAGGTTCTCAACGGACAGAAGCTGCAGGGAACGAGTACCGCTTATGAAGTGAATAGCTTCTTAGCTCAAGAGGGCAAGGAGGACGAGTTCCCTCTCTTCACGGCCGTGTACAACATCCTTGAAAAGAAAGCCAAGCCGGAGGATATCCCGCAACTGATCGAGCCTAAGGACTAGAGCTTACTTCCTTGTATGGCTGAGAGACATCAACATACGGCTCTCTTCATCGCTGGATGAGGACCACGTTGAACAGTTACTCGGCTGTAGCTGCGATGGAAACCCTGGTGGACTATCAGCAGTGATTATCCCATAAGCGGAAACGGGAGATACACGTGATCGGTCTATTTGGACCGGTAGTGGTACGTTTTTAATGCATATGCATGTTATGGTAGTCGATCGGTATACATAGATTCTAACAGCAATTAGACGGGCGGGCGGGCCGTTCTCAAAGCATAAGAGTTAGATATGATAGAGACAGTACTAATGAATTAATACCAATTCACTTTTCATGCCTCTCATATCCCCACTTGTACACTGTTACAGGTAGCAGGCGGTGTCAGAATAGCAGACTGACCTTCATCGTCCATCTTCTTCCCGGTTAACAACTCTACCCAACGATTCTGGTTTTTTGCACAGATGTTCCTCTGCGCCCCCCCTACTTTCCATTCCCACTCGTCGCCAACAAACGACCGAACTAGTTCCTTACCCCCTCTTGCCATCAAATGTTGCTAAGGCTTTGAGCCCACTGAGGTTAAGTCCTTTTTTTTGCGTCTCAACAACCGGCAGGAACAAAAAAAACCCCTCTACAAGAAGACAACAGGGGAATGGAGAAACGTGAGTCCTGATTTACTTTTCTAACGACTATCCCAGACCCCCCACTAAAAGAAAATGAAATCCCTCCGCCCTCAAACAACATCAATCGTCCGCGAATACCCAATCTGATCCTTCGGAATCCTCAACGGCACACCATCATCATCAATCCCCCCAAACCCAGCCGTGACTTTCGTCGTCGTTGTCGTGCTATGCAAAGTCGTCTGACCACTCTTCGACGTCTTCGAAGGATCCATCGTCTCGGGGAAAGTGTTCATGCGGATATACGAACTCCCCCCGCTGGACTTGTGATGCGACGAGCCGGAGCCGCCACGCAGCGTGCGGAGCGATCGACTCAGCAGCTTCCCGGTCGCGCTCGCGAGCGAGGTCCAGAGCGGCTTGTAGATGGGGAGGCAGGCGCAGATGAAGGCGGTTAGGATGTGGATTTCGCTCCAGCGCTCGGCGGATCGGTAGCTGGCTGTTGATAGAGGAAGGAGGGGGTATGATGTTAGTCCACGTTTCAACTTTCTCGACAGAGAAGACAAAAGAAGATATATCAGTAGGGAATGATGGATGGATAGATGGAATAAAAAATACGTACCATACTGAGCCTTAGGCTGATACGTATACGCAACCCGCACCACATTCGTCACGACCGCAAAACTCCCCAGCGCAAAAATCCCCGCCACCGCAAGCTTCGTCCGGAACGGGAGGTGCAGCGTAAACGCCATTCTTATCGGCAACAACAAAACCAGACAATCCATCACGCAATCAATGACGCCCGTCGCCAGATAATACACGTTGAAGTCGAAGCATTTCCCGGGCTTGAGCCGGTTCCAGATTTTGTCGAGCGGGCTGCACTGCGCGAGCATGGGGATGAAGGAGCCGATGAAGGAGAGGGTGGTGAGCGTGACGACGAGGTACGAGGCGCGGACGTAGGTGGGTGTTATGCGGAAGATGCGGTGGTAGAAGACGAGGATGGAGAGTTTGATGGTGTAGGTTATGGACATGGAGAGGAGGAAGGATATCCAGAGTGACTATTATTCTCAGCTTTTTCTTCTTTCTCCCCCACCCTTTTTTTACCGCATTCTCTTTTCTCTCTTTCTCTTTTGTGGGTGGAAAGGGGCAGGATTGTGGATTAGATAGATACGTACCAGCAAATAATTCCTCATCACCCTCACCTTGCCCCGATCCTTCTTCACCATGATCAACAGTTCCTGCAATTCCTTGCCGCCCCCGCCCTCCACGATCCCCCATGACAGCACGCCGCTGGCGGCCGCGTAGAGGGCTAGAGCGACGAGGATGAGGTAGTCGTCGGAGCAGATGCCGTGTTTTTGGCGCAGTTTGCAGTAGATGCGGATTGCTACGGCCAGGATGGCGAGGCTGCTGCAGGTTATGCTGATTTCGAAGGTGGCGAGGCCTTGGGAGGAAATGTGCATGGTGACTTCGGTTTGGTTTGTGGTTTGGGTTGGGTTTGCGTTTGCGTTTGGGGTTACATGTGTAGGAGTTTCAAGTGGTTGGCGGTTGGTGAGGAAGAAGGAAGAGGAGTGAAGTAGGATGTTTTTCAATGAGTTAAGAATTGAATTAGAGAAATAGATAGAAGAGAAACCGAATTGTGTTATCCGTGATCGGTGGTGTGCTTTGTGTTGTTCGTCGTTGGTAGTACTTCATTCACAGAAGAAGAAGAATGACAAGATACATCACCGCCAACGCTAGTACAAAAATTGAATTGAAAACAGACAGACAGACAGAGAAGAGAGTGAAAGAAAAAGGGTCCTCACTTCCCTCCTATCCCTCAGCCCGTTTATCAAATTCCCCCCCTCCACCCACTTCAAAAGCCCCGAAGCCGAAAAGGAACGGGGCCCAGCCATACACATTTTGCCAAAGAGCGAGCTTACTTACCTGAGCTGAAAGGCAAAAAGCGCTACAACGTGCATACATACCTTATCTGTACAACACGAGAGTGTGTGCGTGTCCTGTGCGTGTGTGTGGATAAATGGCTGATCCCTGCAGAGGCGCCGCATGCCCAGTGGGCGGCACGTCTACCGTTTATGAAAGTCGCGTGTCGCTCGTGTCGGCAATGTGCGTATAATAAATGATTTGCCCGTTTTTGGTTGGGGGCGAGATTGCTTCTTTATATTTGGGGGTGAGTGGTAGGTGGGATCATGATGGGGTATTATCGTGGTGCGTCTGGACTGTTGAGCTGTTGGCTGGGCGTGCATCTTGGTTTTAATTACTTTGCGATGGGAGTGTATATTTTTTTTTGGTGCATCGTTCTTTTATCGCGATTATTTTGTTTAGGGAAGCGAGGTTTTCTGCAATAGGCAATTTTTCCCGTTCGTTGTTTGTGTGATGTTGAAATCCGTAGTGTTCGAGCAAAGTCGTCACTGCAGGCGTTTGGGCTTACCGCTAAGCCTACGACGGCGTCGCGGTTTCTCTACTCTCTGGTATGTTACGTGGGCTCCGTACTGTATTAAAACTTATGTTAATTTGATACATACTAATGCGTATTCTAGTGCGTACAACCCGATGTGTCCTTGCCATGTAGAATCTCTGCATGCTACTCCTATGCACCTATCCTAGCAGAAAGGTCCTTTACGCTAATCCCTTGCTAAGAGCCTACATATTACGCCTTTGCAGAAGTCCTTTACACTAGTCCTACGACCTATCTCTGCTCTAATGGAGATGTAGCGAATACTCGTGACACTCGAGGCGTGCAATCTACTAATCTTCTTCTTCAAAGTCTGATGCACATACGAAAGACAGCTCCTGTTGATGTTAGCATGCGTGACGTCCCGGCAACGTCACCCGGCAACGCTTCCCAGTTCACAGTGAGCAAGTCGTCACATCCCCGACACAGCTTACTGCTGTGCCTATTCTTGCCAGTCTCATTTCGTTATCGATCATTTCACCTCACCTCACTTCACAATACACGCACGTGAAATTATTTAACAAACCGAGAGAAGTGGTGCTCTGCTGAACTTGGCTTCTACCCTTCTATCCATCATCTTTGGTTAGTCAACCCCCGCTCAGCATCTTCTTCGAGATGAGTGGTAGCATCAACTGCCCTTCAATAAGCGTACGCGGACGTTTCCTCTGGCGTGGAGATGATCGAGTAAGCTTTGCCCCGTAGTCGCTCGATGCTACTGGATCTAACACCAAAGGCAAAGTTCTTCGTAAGAGGCGTTGCATACCAAGTGTATTCTACACTTGACCCCATCTCAGACGATCGCCTCACGGAACTCAAAAATGACATTCTCCTCTTCAAGGAGCTTGGCTTGAATACTCTCTTTGTTTGTAAGCGCGGCAGCAACCGGAATTGTGACGAAGCTGATTCGTGTGTTAAGACTCCATTGACAGTACAAAAGAGCACACACAGGCCATGAGGCTGCTTGAAGAAGCAGGAATATACGTCTTCACGGTGGGTAGTTGTCTTCCGCTGCGCTACTTGTATATTGAACTGACCATGCATGCTTCCATCAAGGCTGTCTCAACACCATCGAACGTTATCAACCGGTTGGCTCCAACCGAGTCGTACAACCCGGTCACCATGGTATCCTTCTTCCAGACAGTAGATATAATGGCTAGATTTCCGAATACGCTGGGTCTCCTCGCTGGTACCAGTCTAATTAACAATGATGCTACGATGCCCGCAGCGGCCATTCTCAAAGCCGTCGTGCGAGATTTAAAGAAGTACATGAATATCCAAAATGAAGCTAATGGGCAACGCGTGCTTCCCATTGGCTACAGTGCGGCGACGAGCAGTGCGAGGGACCAGGAGGTGTTGGAGTATCTGACTGCTGGTGATGATGAGATGTCGATTGATTTCTGGACGGTGAGTGCCTTGTAGTGAGTTGAAGATATGCTGTGCGCTAAAAATGGCTGCAGTGCGCGATTTTTGAGAGGCAGGCGATATTGGACATGACTAGATCCGGGCATGATGACTTGGTTGGTCTTAACATTCTCGCGTTCTCCATACTGGCTAACCCACTCGTTCAGCTTCACAGATTCAGCAGCACCACCATACCAATATTCTTGTCAGAATATGGAGACTCCAGGCACCAGCCCCGTCTCTTCCAAGAAACAACCGCCTTGTACTCGCCTGCGGTGAACCGCATTTTCTCCGGCGGATGCGTGTACGAGTTTTGGCAATTTGCAAATGGCTACGGATTAGTGGAGATGTTGAAAAATGGGAGCGATAAACGAATCCAAGCGTATAGGCAAAACCCTGACGATGAGAGCAAGATTTTTGAGAGACGTGAGACGGATAGGGGAATATTGCTCATTTTTAAAGACTTCGTGAATTACAAGATGAAATTGGCTGAGGTTGGTAATATCGAAGTAGAGGCCGGCATTGAGGCTACTGAAAGAGAGGCAGAGCAAGGAGAGATTGCTGCAAAAGCTAGCGGACCATGGCAGGCTGAATTTCGCGTGCCAGAGAGTTGTGTCGACTGGCATGAGATGGAGGGGATGCTAAGCAGGTAGCGTGAACTCCTCTGTCGTTTTTGATATATTTTCTGTATATTAATAATTGAATTGCTAATGAGGGGTTTTTTTTTTCTCGGCGTGATTGGTTCTTTCCTTCTTCCCTTTTCATCCAATTAAAATTCGCGAAAGGTGGGAAAGGAATCAAAATAGGATGAACGAGAGGAAAGTCCGAGAGGCTGGCGCCATGAAGCTGTTGATGGCGGAAAAGCTAAAAGCCTCATCGGACAGAGCGAAGGGGGCGAATGTAAGTAGCCCCCTATATCCATTTCCGGTGTCCCATTCCTTCTAACAGATCTTTAAACTTATGTCTATACCCATTACCCATTCCTTCTCTTCCCACGCGACTCGAGTGACGATCCAACAATACGTTGAACCGACGATTGAGTTAATCGCCATACCGTTCTCGTATTTTTTCGTCTTATACGGCATTCTGCCCGGAAAATCGGTTTGCCTTTCCTGTGCGACTCTGCACAGTGGCGGGGGCCTTTGTGGTTGCGAGCCCAATCCGATTATCGTATAAACGCGTGTGGCTGCTGACAATGACGAAGAGGCTTCTCTCCACAATGCAAGACATTGGTCGTACACCGGATACGAGTTCCGATTGTTTGTAAAATTGCTTCGCGCGAGCTGCACACGTGAAGATGGTGTTTGTCGTTGACAATGCTGCTGGGGCGCTGTATCAACATATTAAGTCATTGCATAGCAATGTGATTGCTCGCAGTATCGACACCAAATAAGGGGTCACACGAACGTCTTGGCTAAGGACGCACACAAAAATGAATTGTTACACACATTTTGGGGGCCAGGGCGCCGAATGTTGGTTTGTAAGTATGTATTATCGTAAAGAGTTGGAGCTTTTCTGACAGGAAATATGTAATAGCATCGTGGGTTTATCTTACTTTGCGTTTTATCTTCATCTACTGCGAGATCGATTTCAGTAATCGGTAACTACGAACGTTACTCCACTTATACAAATTCAACTGTTCTAGCAATTTTAGAAGACTGAACTCTCATTAACACACTCATGTTAACTTGTGCGCGGTTTGCGATAGGTTTGGAGCAAGAAAAAAGGGGATAGTATAGGTGGAAAACTGATCACTAACAAATAGCAACTCATGTGTTTCCACACGTAGTGTTTCAGCAAATGAGTGCCACTGTTTGATTATTCTCACTCTATAAAGACCCTGCATTTATCTACCAGTAAATCTAATTCCTCGCGACCACAGTCTCATCCCTTCTACCATATCACTTTAATCTTTCCTCATTCGAAAAAGTACTCTACAGCCATAAAAAAACCAAGGCAAGACTCACTGAGTAGTTCAAACCAAGATCATGTCAAGGGCTATAGATAGACCCAAAGTGGAGCTTCAACAACAATGGTTCAACCCAGGTGCTCGCCTTAGTGTTCTCCTTCTCATAGGTGGCGATGTTATTCGGAAAGCAATTGCGCAGCTGGTTGGATACAAACTTATAATACCCGGTGAAAACTGGCAGATACCCATCACTCCAGTAGCGTTCTCATTTGGGTGGGTTTCTTACGCTTTCTCAAATCTGCTTTCGGCGGCTGGAAAAGAGACCTTGATGCCAAGGCCCGAACGTCCTTCGCTGATTGTCAATTGTTCAAATGGCTTTACACGCAATAATGAGTCCTGGGTACTAAGCCATCTACTCCAAAATCACGAGAATAAGTTTCCAGTCGACCCAAGATCCAACGAAGAAGGAGGTCGGCAGGAATCAATTAGAATTGATGTGTTTTCATTAAAACCTGCTTCAGGTCCCACTATTGATTTTGTATGGATCATTGGCTGTGTGACTATTGTCGCTGTTAGCAGGCTCGGCGCCTGTGGAGGGTTATTACTAAGTCAAGCAGCACGTCTAACGAGTCATTTAGCGACGCTTCCCCAACCCTCTATTGCAACAACCCGTACAACCTCGCAATGCGGTACAACATGCAGCGATGTCTACGTCCTAAGCCTTTGTGACACAGGATCAAAAAATTACATCGCCTTTGAGCTTCACAGACCAACCATTGATGCCGCCTCCGACCAGCAAGAAGCAGTCCCCCAAAGTTCCACGAGGCAGGATAGTGGTCCAAGCTTACTTGGTTTCTCAAGAAATCGATCTCTAGCTTCCTTATCGCTTTGAACAACACAGAATTTGCTCACAAATATGACACCACTATCCCCTCAATCCCCATCAGTCTTTGAAAGACTTCCGGCCGAACTATACGATGAGGTGCGTCAATTGTGCACGTATCATTGCTGGCGCTAATACAGACAGATATTTTCCTATCTGCCAGCAGCTAATGATATAGAATACATGCAGCACGTCGGAACTAATGACATTAGTAAAGACGACTTGCACGGGTTTGACTACCTTAAGGGGGTTCAACGCGACTTTGGCAGTTATGTTCATCATGCCTATCTCAAACTTCGCCTTGTCTCGAGAGCGTTCAACCGTGCTGTGGCTCGAGTTTATTTTCAGCACGAGTTCCTCACTTTTCATGCCTTTGGCGATGCCGAAATTTATGAGACAGGAATGCATGTGTGGCCCGATTCTGTTCGAAAAATCAACGATTTCATACTACAAGGAGAATTCCTTCCGCGAGTTCTTCGAAACCTACGTCTGGACCTATCAACGCCTGATAACTCTTACACAAAAGAACGCAAGGAATGGATGATTCCCGATTCCGCGAAAGATTTTTCAGACGATAAGAAGAATTTGCTCACCTTTCTCCGAGTGCTACCATCGGCCCTGGCGAGATTGGATCAATTGGAATGCTTGTGGGTCGATTTCAACGAGAGATGGCAAAGCGAGTTTGGTGGCAACAACGATTGGGCACCTCAGTTAGATCTCATTGCAGTAGATGAACTTCGGAAGTCTCTTTGCACTCTCTTCTCTCCCTCGTATCCCCATCGCTTCCGGTTTTTGACAGAGCTTCGCCTTATCCTTCCATGTACTTATGACTTTGCTGCTCTGAACAATGTCATGTCAGATGAAGCCACTGGGCGCTTACGACACTTGTATCTTGAGTACATCGATGCGACTGGACCAGGGGGCGACAATGAGTACACGCATTGGGCTGAAGACGAGGAAGGAGACATGGGCGATGACCACTGCCCCCTTTCTAATCTCCAACAACAATATCCGAATAAAAATTACATGGATGATATCTGCAGCCTGATCGGCCGGTGCTCTAATCTGGTCTCCATGGGTCTGCACGCCACACACTATCTCGACCTTGACGAACTAGACTGGAAGCCTACTGAAACGGGTCTGAGAAATCTCTATATTTACCGTGCGAAAGTTTCTTTTCAGACCTTGAAGCAGCTTCTCAGCGCAGCTGATGGAGAGTCCCCTAATATTATGGCCATCAAGTTTAGCTATGTGGAGCTCTTGGATCATACTTGGTCTGAGATTTTTGATCACATTATGCGAGCTGATGCTATCAAGCTCCTCAGCATTGATGACTTGAACTATGCGCACCGCGGGGACTCAGCACATCTGAGGGAATTCAATAATAGAATCTGGGAGAACTCAGCCACTATCTGGACCGAAAATGATGCAGACTCATCACGATTGCAAGATCTTGTTAAAAAAGTCCTAGACGGCGGAGGTCTTGTAGGAAAGTACGTGGAGGACCAGATCGAGGAGGCCGGGTATAACTCCAGGTACCCAGAAGCCATGAAGGTCCTCAGTCAATGGTAGTCGGCTGCGGCTGCTTCCACCCATCTTTCATACTGTCTTTTCACACTGTTCAGGCTGGGAAAGCTTCCATCAAAGGACCCTCAAAGTGGATTGTTCACCGATACTCTGAAGTTGAAAAGGTGAATCTATAGGAGGATCGATGTATCGAGGCTCGACTGGTATCATGTTTGTGGTGGAAGTCAGCCATGGATTCTATCGCTTAAACTCAATGCAGGCCGTTACTCGCGACACCCTCGCAGGATTGAGGGTATATGTAGAGATAAGGTGGGAAAATGGGAATCACATAAACTTGTTCGGTTTTGTTCTGCCCACTAGTTGATAAGCAACTTTTGAGAACTAATCATACATCTCTAAACACAAAAGAAGAAGTTGTTCAATTTCTAGAAATATCATTTAAAGAGCAAATATATTGCGCTTGTATATATATAGAGTAGTTGTCTTCGCATACATTATCGTACTTAGTGTTGTGTTTAGTAGCAGGCTATCCTAACCACGCCTATAATCAAAAGCGGCCAGCAAGCCATAATATTAAAAGGGTATAGCAAAGCTGCATAGTATGCTTACGAAATTATAGTAAGATGCAGCAAGCATGAGGTGGTACTTTAGGTTGCTACTACCTGCAGGAAGGATGGTAGCCCTAACCTTACGCCAGCGGTGCTAGCCTTCCCATTGCATTATCGTACCTTCGTTAGTGTAAGATGGGCTGAACATCCTGTGTCAGATCACGTCCCACCACGGGAACCAAATTAGGTTTCTCGGCTAAACATGTATGATCCATAAATAGAATGGGCGCCAAACAGATTGCTGAGCGACAAGCCTTGTCCTGGCTCCATTCTTCTTCAGGTGTTCTCGCATGCAACCCCTTTTTCTCCCTCTTTCTCTTAGGCCCCAACACTTTGGATTATGGTCTCAGTGGATGTGGTACAGGTGCGAGAAGAACTATGGACCGCACCAAGTCTCTGAAATCAATGGAATTGCTCATGGTAACTATTATTTTATATTTTGGCTTTCAGCTACTTTTAATGACCTTTTCTGTAGTTGCTGCTACTGATCCTCTAGCTATACCCTCTGACTAATAATCTAGATATTTGTATTTCCTTAAAGTCAGTAGCCTAGATAAGTATACCTAGATTATAGAAAGGTAAAGCTCAATCACGTGATCAATAGTTACCTGTGAGCACGTCCCTAGCCAAGGACGTTACCTTGAGATCCAAACCAGTGTTGATACCGTGACTGATTACACCAATCAATTGCGAAGAAGAAGACACTTTAATAGAAAGGTAAAGTAATAAGTTACCCCTATTTTTAAAGGCACTACTAGCACCTAAATAATTCTAAGGAAGATACTAGATACTAGTGTAGGAAAACTATAGTAAGCCTATAAAAGAAAAGATATAGCTAATAAAGAGATTAAAGGGAAACCTAAGTTACTCTTAGATAGAGAGTAGAGGTTAAATAGATAAATAGTATAAGGTAATGTACGATATAATACCTATTAGCGACTACTCTAGGTGTCTAGGATAGGGGCCCTAGAGAGATATCTATTTTTTTATTAGTTTTTTACAAACAATAAGAGAGGATTATAAGGATATAAAAAGGTACTAGGCACGGAGGAAGGTGCCTAGACAGGTGCATATACCTAAGCAGATAGCTAGATACCATACCAATATACACATCATACCCATACATGAGCCCCTTACATCCTAGACTTCTCATCTTTTGGTCCACGAAGAATCGCCTCTATGTTCAGGTTCAATATAGTTGCAATACAAATCGCTTCGTCCGATTTTTTGGTAGTGGCTCTGAACATGAGTGACCGATGGCACATAACCATTCTCAAATGTACTGGAAGGTTAGACAATTTTTCGAAAGAAATTTTACCGTCTTCCCAGCTCCTCAGTTGCGAGAATGTAACGGGTAAATGTGTGAGATGAGGAGCGGTGATTTTAGCTACCCCAGGGTCGATCCCAAGCAAACTGAATCGTTCCATCTTGGCAAAATTTAACGTGAGATTTTTGAATTTGAAAACAATCTTGTTCTGAGCCAAAATTTGTTCATGTAGAGTCCAAAGTCGCCTATTCCACCTGGAACAATGAATCATCACCCTTATCTCCATCTCAGAAATGTTCCCAACTAACTGAGATTGAAGGTATGCATCAAGCACAAGCACTTTTTCGGCTTCTTTGTACGTCTTTCTCATAAGCTTTATGGCTTTGGCACGCGCATCATATGGCGATACTGGACAACATAGCGTATCTATCCAGAAATGAACAGACTCACTTAGATTATAGTAAAGGTAAAGGTTGTTGACTAGAGACTGAATTCGATTAATCTGACATAACGGCATCGCATTGGCTTGAGGATTTCCGAGTCCGTCTGACCATACATGCGATATGGCAACGTATTTCCAAACCCTATCCTTAGCAATCCCGTTCTCAAAAACCCTACCCTTAACAGGAGAGACAACAAGACGACCATCAAGAAGACGAACTACAGGTACTATGTTGTTCTCTAGCGAATCCATTACACCCTTCACATCGACTTGTAAAATAGTGCAGCTGCAGCTATGGGAGACATACCTGGTTCTGTACTGCATATCATCCCATTGGCCGGCGTAACACTCGTCCATAGAGCAATTGCCATGCTGATTATAGTGATCCGTTTGGGTGGATATATTCCTACCATAGTTGTTGAACTCAATTTTGTCCGATGATGTTGTGAGGATCGATATGCTGGCAACTGGCTCATAACTTGGGGCCGGAAGAAGGCTTGCATAAAATACTCCATAGTGAGGGGTGGTCCATTGAAGTCGGTTTATATCGCTTTTACACCATCCCCTTTCAAACATCTTTTCCTCGAGAATTTTCATCCCTATGTCAGGCCAGTTTTTGACCATTTCGAACTTCGGTTCATTCTTAACCCACATACACGTTTCTCTGTCCTGCTCCTATGTACTGGCATAGAATGATAAGGTATAGCTCTTCCCATATTTCTAGTGGTGAGCTTCTCGCGTATTTCCAATAAGACAGAACATCACTGATGTACCGAAGGGTGCTACTCATGCCACGCGCATTCTCCTCTTGTTCTTCACGCGAACGCAACTGATAACTATCTACCCAATCATTGATAAACTTGGCCAACATCTTCGTAGTCATAAGAAGACGGTTGTCTTTGTCGTATGTGATAAAATCTGATGCTTGGATGGGCTTTTCTAGTACACTGCTCAAAAATCCGAAGAAGAACCACTTGTGAAAGAACTTCCTGATTTCTGTTTTTGCCTTCCCCGATTTTTCTGGTTCCAACACCCATTCTTCCTTCCATTGCATTCGCTCATGATATGTGAGAAATGGTCCAGAGTCGTACTCTATCACGTCTGAATGAAGATATAAAAGTGATGGATCATATGTCCGAACTATGGGTAAAGGCAAATGATCTACAGGTAGACCAACAGCGGGAACGTGAACAGGTAGGGATAATGTCATTGTTTTAAAAAGGTGAAGAAATCTATTACATAGTTGCAGACTACGAAGTGAGACAGACCTTATTTATACACAACACCTTTAGGGTTGTTTGTGAAATTGCTTAATGTGAGTTGTACATGGAACAACAATCCTCGCACAATCGATATAAGCAGTAACGTGACTTGTGATACGCCATTAATCCTCTATTAATAAAGATGATTGAAGATAGCAATATCTTATGATAATGTGGTACTTAATATTAGGTCTAGGACGATGCTTAGTAGCGACTGTACGATGCTTGTCACTACTTTATATAAAGCTACAGACACTGCTCGCGAGAAGTGCCACAGAGGAAAAGAAGATCAAGTTAAATACAACCATCGAGCCCAACACCAGTGGGGCCAAAATGATGCCTATTTTGCTAGTTAGTAGTTAGTCTGGGGGAGATTGTAATCTTTGGTAAGCCTCGTTCCTCGTTCCTCGTTCCTCGTTCTCCGCATCACTAACTAGTCACTATGTAGCAACCAACAGTGGTCAAAACTACTACCCGAGCAATGCTTCACATAATGCTGGAGACTTAGCCCCAGGCAACTTAGATTTTACTATTATTCCAAATCATACCCTGCCTGTGTCGTCGACATAAACTAAAGGGACAGTCAGCGCTTCTACCAGGTTATCAGACTTCGTCCTATAAATATGTAGGATATCGTCTTGTTTCCTAGGATTCAGTCCGCAAAATCACCTCGCCAGATCCAAACCTCCCCAATCATGCGTACTCCAAACTTCCTCCTCCTTTATGCGAGCAGCATCGCCCTGCTCTCCATGCTCCCATACACTTCCGCGCAACAATCAACCTCACCTTTCCCAGAGAGCACCACATGCGACCAAACATGTCAAGCACATGCCCTGCAAGGAATCGCATACGAACGAGGCAGTCACGCCCACACACCTCTCGATGCCTTCTACACCATCCCAGAAATCTTCAATACTTCCATGACCCCAGGCACACTTCTCCGTGTCGAAGCTCATACCAATCTTGTCAATTACACAGTCCCTTCCGGCCTGACAATGTCCCGCATCATGTACACATCCAAGAACCTCAACGGGACAATCGTCCCGGTATCTGCGTATGTCCTCTGGCCATACGCACCTTTTGAGCACGCCGTCGCCAACCCCTCGTCCCAATCAACAAAGTTCCCCCTCGTGGCATTCGCCCACGGAACAGCAGGACAATTCCAGAACTGCGCACCGAGCAACTACCGCTCACTCCAGTACCACTTCATGGTCCCGTACACCGTCGCTCTCGAGGGTTTCGCCGTCGTAGCTCCAGATTACGCCGGGCTGGGCGTGACGACTCGACCGAACGGAGAAGCTTCACACGAGTGGCTAGCCGGACCCGCTGGAGCCGACGACGTCGCCTACGCCATCGAAGCAGCCCGAAAAGCATTCCCTCAAAACCTCGACACGGACGGCCCGTTCGTCACGCTCGGCCACTCCCAGGGTGGAAACATCGCCTGGGCATTCGCAGAGCGCCAGGTAAAAACACCCACACCGGGATACAAAGGCATCATCTCCATCTCTCCGCCCACCCGCGTCATAGATTGGGTGAACAACGGTTTGAAAACCCTCGCGAGCACTCCGCCGGGGACCCAGGCACCGCTCTGGGCTCAGTTGGTCTTCGGCTTACAACCCAAAATCATTGCCGCGATCACAACCGTCTACCCCTCCTACAACTTCTCAGGCCTAACACCTACAGCGTACGACCGTTGGAACAACGTCGTCAAGCCTCTCTCGGCCTGTCTCCCTACCGAATCTCTGTCCTTCGCCGACGTCGATCCCGCTCAAATGGCGAAACCGAACTGGACCAGCGAGAGCGTGGTTCAAGAGTGGAAGGCACGAGTTGTCGTGAGCGGGAAACCTTTCGCCGGGCCTATGCTACTCATTGCCGGCGACAACGACGTCATCCCCGTCTCCATGATCACAGAGGATCTCGAGAGAACTTGCGCTGCGAACAACGGTCAGAGCTTGGACCTGGAAGTTTACGAGGGCACAGAGCACTTCAGCGTGATACAGACGAGTCGTGTGAAGTGGTTGGGTTGGATAAAGGAAAAAATGAGTGCGGGTGGGAATGGTTATGCGGTACACGAAGAGCAGGTGTGCGGGAAGAGCAGCTTTGTTCGTGCGTTCAACACCAACTACACTATTCATTCTCCGGCTCCCAATTGGATCGTCGATTGGGCGCCGTCGCCGGATGAGGGGTGGAAATACGCCCTGTAAACTTCGTACCATCTGATTGTACGTGGAGCCTTGTTTTTTTTTAATTGTCCTTAGACAATAGACAACGAGTATAGTTGTCTGGGTTTTCTGAAGGCTTTGCTAGGAAGAGTCATCCTGTAGCCGGCAACATGAGACGTCGTCTACGTTGATTTAATATAAATTGTTACTTCATCCAGTGCTGAGAACTGTTCAAACTTCTATATCACTCCGGTGTATATAGTTTGCACTATTTCCAGAATAGCATGTGGTAATCAACAATCGCTTATAATGCTACGTGAAAGCAGCTCACATATTCACATTTCAAGTTGATTCATCATAATATTCGAGTGATCTTTATATATTTTTGTGTATCTCACTTTAGATTTTGCTGGCGCACTATGTACCCTTCAAAGTTAGCGCTTTTGTAATACGTGTATACTTTTCTTCATGAATATTACTGTTTAACTCGAGATGGCTCAATGCCTACATCCATTTTCTCTTTACGGCCCCGCAGCCGAAAGATCGGTATCCAAAACAGCAACGCTCAATTGCGGCAGTTTGAAGCTGAAGGCACCACCGTATCCCGCCTCAACAATAGTCTTCGTCGTGTTCACGATGTTAACACCAGTGTGGGGGTCGTTGTACATGTAGTTATTTGCCAGTTTGTTGGTCAGGTAGGTCAACTTGGCCTTGGTACCTGGCTTCACGCCCTGAAAGTGCACCGAGACGGGCACGGGCCCTCCGTCAGTCGTGTTGTACACGGCGCCCTTCCAGACCAATGCTCCATTTCTCTTCTCATCCTTGCCGGCACCCCAGTAGAGGGGTCCATATGAGCTGTTGGACGATGTAGGGAGTGTGTGGGAGATGGGGTGGTGGGCGAAGAGACTCCAGCAGTACCAAGTCACAGCCTTGGTGGTCATCTTGGGGTCTGCGGCGAACTGAATCAGCGTGATTGCCCACTGGAATCTGTTTTCGTTCTTGAGGACGGGAGCGTAGAAGGTTCCGGGGATGCGGTCCGAGTTGCGCTCATAACCGATAAGTGAGACGGCTTCTCCAACGGCACCTTGCCACCATGGGTAGGTGTACAGCGGTCCATCCCAACGGGGTTCTTCACCACCATTGACATGCGTGGCGGCGACTTCGCCGATGATGTGGCCAATATCGTTGTCGAAGCGATTGAACTCCTCCACGAGCTCGTCCGGTCGTCGATAGGGATGGTAGTCACCAATTACGTCCTTAGGGTAGCTAAAAGGAGCCTCGGTCTTTTTGTCACTTGAGGCTGCGGAAGCAATGACTTGGATATTGGGATATTTGGCCTTGATGGCGTCGTGGAACATTTGGAACCGGTACTCGCGGTAAGCTTCCCACCCTGCAGGGTATCCGGCCAGCCAGTCTTCGTTGCCGACTTCGACGTAATTCAGGACGAAGGGCTCGGGGTGGCCGAGTTCAGCGCGACGAGCGCCCCAAGTGGTGTCGGTGGATCCAACGACGAATTCGATCTCGTTGAGAGCATCGTCGATGAAGGGTTGAAGGTCTTCCTTGGGAGTGACGTCGCCGTTGAGGGAGAGACCGGCCCATACAGCGAGAACTAGTCAATGTTGGTCAGTTCTGTTATTCTGATCGCATCAAAGGGTATCAACGGGCTTACTCACCAATCTCCAAATTCATATCCTCGGCCCACTCCAAGTACTCCATCATGCCCAGGCCGTGAGTCTGCTGGTAGTTCCACACACCCTCGAATCCAGGGCGATCTTTGAGCGGGCCAAGCGTATCTTTCCAATCCCACCAAGTGCGGTTGGTGTTGCCTTCGAGCATATTGCCTCCTGGGAAGCGCAAGAAGGACTGTAGGTCATTCGTCAGTATACCAATATGTAGACCAGTTTGAGGATAAATAATCAACATACAGGGTTCATATCCGCGAGGGCCTGGGCAATATCAACGCGAAGACCGTTCTTCCTGCCCTTGTATGTCGGGGGGAACAAGCTAATGAGGTTGAAATCCAAGTATCCGCTGCTGGTACCCTTGGGATCAAAGGTAATGGAGAAAGTGTTATTCGAATTCGGGGCGTCCTTATGAGGGACCAGCACGAACTCATACTCCGTCCACTCGTCTGCGACAGACTTGGATTTCACTTTAACCTCTCCGAAAACGTCGGAAGTCAAGTTGGACGCAAGCGCGGCAGTGAAATCGCCTTTGTAGGCACCCTTCACCCAGAAAGACCCGGTGTACTTCTGCTTCCTCACGTCTATTCCCCAGTAACCCTCGTTCTTGAAACCAATCTTGCCAGTGCCATTGCCTCCTGCTACCCGCATGGATGCAGGCAATGCCTTGGAAAGTGGAGTCTCAAGCTTTTGGATAGTCAAGTTGGCACTGTTGATGGGAAAGTAATGTGCGGTTGAGACCGGATACTTCTCGCTGTACTGAAACGCGCGGTTTTGAATTAATTCGGCGTAGATGCCACCGTCCCCGGAATTGTTGATGTCCTGTGATCGACCTAGTTAGCGCATAAACTAAAAACTTAATTGAAGGTGCATACCTCGTGAAGGAAACCATAGCCAAAGGAGTGACCGAACTTGCCAGTGACATTGCCACCAGAAGATTTAACAACAATGTCCACAGCAAGAGCCGAAGTGAGGCACGAAGCCGCGAAGAGAAGCCCACCGAGACGGGTCATGATGCCAGTTAAAGCAGACAAGAAGCCAATCTGTACCTCACAGGAAACATTCCCCCAAAGGTCCTCCCCGGCCCTTCGATTTATACTTCTCGAACCTTTCTGCACTCTCTGTTAAATTACCTCGGAACCAACTTGGCGGGGACAAATGACTTTGTGATCACCGTTCAATCTCGCCACGATATGCCCGAGTCCCCGGTTAAAGAGCATTCTTTGGCATGTCAACCCCGGATGATGCACGTCACTAACGCGTGAAGTCGCGGATAATCATATCGGTTAATTGGAGGAATCTGGTGTTCCTGGGTCGGAAGAATTGGGATCTTGCAAATCCATGTCGACCCCTCCTCTTGGGATGCATCCCAAGTTATCCGCGCCTTTTCCAAGCCCGCTTTTCTAGAAGTGATGGAAAAGTTGCCCTGAGCTATTGAGTGAAGGGCAGGTGAATTGACGAACCAAGGAATGCTCTTATGCCAAGATGGTTGCTGCCGTGATCCACTACGGGTAATGCGCGGGGCTTGTCTACTTTTGTTGTCGAGATTATTGGATTGGAGAAGGTGGATTAGAGATGCATTGGTAGCTGCGCAATGGCTTGCGCTTTGGGGGTTAGCTTTGCCGTGGTGAAATAAACGGCCTAAGTTGAACCGATTCCCCATACCCTACTCCACATTCCCCATGGGACTAGTTTCTTCACTTTCATCCAAAGAGTAAGTCCTTTTTTCACGTAATGTGTTTTACTACAGATCAAATAAGAAAAACCATAATATTATTGAACAAAGGCATGTACCCACGTAACTTCGAGCATGTTACCTTGCGGTTGATTATTTAGGTGATTCTCTAAGCCCTAAAAGCAATGGCTCGCTTCTTCTCCTCCTTCTCATCCTTGTCGGAGTCATTCCCTGCAACTTCCTTGGTTGGGACCTCTGGATCGAGTTCCTCAATATCAACAACCTTGCAGTCAACCTGCGCGTCGGAGAACCCAACGGTCCTGACATGGCCAGGCTGAGTCAAAAAGAACTGCTGTCCTCCATCCAAAGTAATCCTGACCTTGCTGGTATAATCCGAATCATACGTTCCCCTTTGTGCCGTAGCCCGGCATTCAGCTCCCTTGCCCGGAGGTAGAGTTCCCTTCTGACCAAACACCAAGCTGTCGGCACTCTTCTTCGTTGAACCCGTTTGCGTGACGTCGGTGTTTTCAAAACCGGTGCTCGCGGTGGTCTCGATGCTGGCCTGGGCGAAGATGGGGACGCCGACTGAAGCACTAGCGGAAATGGAGACTTCGGCACCGAACGTGTGGCTGTTGGCTTGCTGGATTGAAGTCGAAGTTTCGTATGTAGTCGTGCTTTGGAAGGTGAATGTCTGATCGCCAGAGCCTTCTTCGCCGCTGTTTTTGTATTGCGCGGTCTTGACGGTGAACTCCTCCACACCCCTGGGAAATTCGCGTTAGTTTGCGTTTTCAGAGAGTACCCATGCGCTGAACTTACTCCTGCTTCTTGTTCAACTCCTCGAGGTTTTGTGGGATCTTGATCTCAACGATTTCTGCCTTGCCGACAGTCGTCTTCAAGAACATCAAGCCGAAGCTTTCCACGAACCCTCCAGCGCTTCCAAACGCGCCAATAAGAATTCCACTGCTGACCAACTGGGGATCTCCATTGTAGGTGCCAACATCGGACTTGGCTTCAAGAGACTGACCCCCAAGATCCATCCTCACCACCCCGAGACCGTCGTCGTCGTTCTTCTTGTTGGATCCCAAACTCACGCTCCTGACCGGATCCGATTGCTTCCAAGACATGTATTTATGCTCACGCCAGTTGCCGTCCTTGTCTTCGGTGTTGAGAGCATCGCCACGAATAGGACCCTTGGTACCGTCGGAATAAGAGAGTTGTATGGCTTTGAAGTGGTAGTTGGTAGCCCAGACTTCGATACCGGTCACGGTTTTGCCCTCGTCCCACTTCGTCTCGCAGAACCTGAGAGCCTTGTTGTCTCTACCGACAAGCTTGGTCTTGTCAAATGGGCCCTCGTCGCAGAGTTCTGTTTCAGAAAGTGTGAGGTTAATATCGTGATGCATTTGCAAAGAATCGTTGCTCACTTACTCATGTCTGCTGCGGAAACAAGGCCGAGGATGGAGAAAAGAGCGGCCGCCTTCGCGGCACCTTTGAAAGAAAACATCATGATGCCTTGTAATTATTCGTGCCGTAAACGGTAAATCTTCAAAACGATGGGATAAAGCAGTGTAAATGAGTGTGTCGAATATATTTAAACGAATGTAGAGTGGTAATGAACGTCTGAGAAATGAGTGTATAGAAGAATTAAAGAAAAGGGAAACTGATGGCTCAATGCTGCGTTGGAAGCACAACGTATATATACCTCACTCTCCTCGTACAATCTGACCTAAATAGTATTACTTTCACAATACCACGCCCTAATAGTCGATGAATGTGACTTCCGTTAAGCTCATCCCAGACCATATCCACTCGGCATGTGTGCCGAGTACGCAATGTCCGTCAAGTCTACAAGAGACAATAAGCAGTAGGTAGCTGAAGTACCCGGTGCAGGGAAAAGCCAAAATAGAACTTAAATTTTTACCGAATCAAGCATAGGATCTGGACAGATTGATTTTACTCAAGGATTTTACGAGACTCTGACATAATATTGAACGGATATGTAGACTGTGTTGCACGCACGTGGTAACGCTTCCATGTTGCCTCGTTTATCGCTCGGAGATTTTCCCGCCCTAATTGTCGCGCTTCAGCACTGAAACCGAGCTTAACTACAAGTTTGCTAAGACACCATATGATGGTGTGTGTTAATAAATGGGGGCGGAGAGCTGTAAATTTATTTTGCTACACTAGCTAGTACTCCGGTCCATGCACAAAAACCACAAAAAAAAATCATAATGTTCAAATCGCCCAAGTCGCTCATTTGCACGATGAACTTCATAACAACATACATTGAGCGCACAACTCCCATCCCACCCCCCAACTCAAACACCCACACAATATCAATCCCCCTCATTCATCCACCAACATCACTCTCCCTCCATCACCTCCAATAAAAATAACAAACCTAGATCTACCTCCCAACACAACCTCCTAACCCGCCCTCGCCCCCAAACGCATCAACTTCCCACTCGACTCCACTTCGGAGCTCACCACCATAAGCCCCGCTGCCAAGCTCACGCTTCGGTATACCAAGAATAAGCTTCATTCATGAACGAACGCCGCTAATACCGCATTCAGGCGTTGGTTTTCCTGTCTGTATTAGGTATTCCCGACTTTGAGCAAGGGGGAAACGAGGGACCATTCATTCATTCCCCTTAGAGCGTAACGAGAAAAATAGTATCAAGGAATGTAGTACCTAGAGTTGAGGGGAAGTAGAGGAGGGTCTAGATGAGTGATGCTAATAAAAGCTGCGTGACCGACCATCTGGATAGTATGACGGGATCTAGGCACATGCAGTATTGATGCAGTGTATACATTTCCGCCCCCCATCACGCCCTGTAAATCGAAGTTGCATAGGTTTTGAGTTGTGTTCAAATGATTCAGATATCCCTCCTCGACATGCTTTGTTCCCACCGGGGGGGGGGGGGGGGCCGGCGGTCCCCGATGTGGGCTGCTGTTGTGTCTGTGTGCATGTGTGACGATGGAGAAACGACGTCAATGGTGTGGGT
>JAMAHW010000115.1:0-103810 GCA_023627715.1 Periconia sp. R9002
AATGCAAACTTACCACGACCAAATCATGCGAGCGAACTACTTACCATTCGCGACCGGGCTCGGCAAGAGACCAGAACAGAGCACATACCATGCTTGGCACACGGCTTATAGGATTGATGCCTTGTATAATTTCCGAGAACCGTTAGTTGGCAATTCTCTCCATCGGATGTATCGATACCGACGCGGCCAATTCGTACACCTCTCACATTCATTGGCTCCGGCCGAACATCTCCAACAACGTACTACTATCAAGTATGCCCTACACTGAGCACAGTGGGTCTCAGGTACAATATCTCTAAAAATCCAAACCGATAAACGAACAAGAGCCACTACGCACCTTCTCGACTAGCGCCGCGTAAGACCTAAGTACATAAACGTCCTCCCATCAGCAAAAGCAACCTCTCCATCACCCCCAACCCTCCCAACCACACAAACACCCTCACCATGCCAAAACCACCACCACCATCCCCCTCAAAACTCCACCGCGCCCTCCCCGCCTCCCTCTTTCTCGTCCTCGGCCTAACAGCCTTCTACCTCATGGACATCCTAACCCTCATCTCCCACTACGACCCCCCGAGCGCCAAGGGCTACATCTCGCACGGGGGGACCGACACGGACGCCAAAACGCAGATTTTGCAAAGGTTCCATTGGGTGCCGTTTCTGGACGAGGTGTTCCGCGATGTCACGGTCGGGTTTGCGCCGAGTAGTTTGGAGTTTGATGACGTGAGTCGGTGGCAGATGGGAAATTTCATGTTGGATATTGGGGTCATGTATTTTTTGCATGCGGGTGAGGGGGTTAGGGGGGTGGCTGGGGGTGTGGTTGCTACGTAAGTGTGTTTTTTTTCGAGATGTTCCGATCCGGAGAGCGATTTCGGTGCTGATGTTTGTTGTTGGAAATATAGCCCTGCTTTCTTTGCGACGCTGGCGCAGCTCGGTGGTGGAGGCGTCATTGTACCCATGTACTATTTCTTCAACATCGTCTTTGGTCTTCCCGCAAACGGCGACGCAAAAACCAATTCCGAAGCACGGAGAATCAACATTCCCAAGGCCTGGATTTACACAATTGGCATCCTTATCTTCCACTACGTCCCGACGGCATACATTTTCCACGCACCAAATATGGACGACCGACACTGGTGGACATGGGCATGGCAACTCTACCCCGTCCGCATCGCCATCTTCTATTACATCGTCCGCGCAATCGGCACCGTGATTACGCTTCCCCTCCCCACTTCGCAGCCAAAGTCAAAGACGGAATATCAGAAGGATTTACTGTGGATGTTGAGTCCGTTCCTGCTTTTGTCCGCGGGTATGTGGATCTACACGCTGTTAAACTGTCCTTACCCACTCTCGACCGTCTTTTGGCCGCAACCGCTTTCTGATGTGAATGTGTTTAATGCGGGGACTTGGAATGAACGCATGCGGAGGACGTTGATCTTCGACCAGTGGTTTTTGTGTGGATCTACGTTTCTGTGGTTGATGTGGAGTGTGGAGAGTTTGAAGCAGGCGGTTGTGTTGGCATTGCAGATTGTGGTGTTGACCGTGATTGTCGGGCCTGGAGCAACGATGGGGATCCTATGGTGGGTTAAAGAGAGAAGGACTGTAGGCTGACTTGGAAGAATACAGTGAATGGCTTCTATAGGAGGTAGATCCAGCTCAATCTCGTGATAGGTGGGCAACTTATTGCTCTGCAATTGAGGATAGTACGGACTAATCGACCACACCTAAGGCTAACTGTGCATAGAAAATCTATCTAGGCTTTTTTCGTACACTAACTCTGAGACGTTAGCGTATTGCCATGCTGAGTTAGATCAATCTATCACGTGTCTCTGTGGCGTCCTGTCATATGAAAATTCTCCTACATTCCAGTAGCTACCATCCCGACGTGTGTAAATTTCAGCACGTTGGCACAGTGATTGGTCGGCTATCTTTACCGATACAGAACTCAGCAGATTCCACTACCCCTCCACGAATAGACTCATCGTATCTCTTGTCTCCCACTTCGTATCGTTACGAAAGACATGAAGATACCGTGGAAGTGAGAAGTCCATAGCCGTTGAGGCTGTTCTCACCTTGCAGCTCTTCTCGATTCCAGACGCCACTCAATTTGTCAGCCCCTGGGCTATAAAGCCACAATACCCAGAAGAAAAAAGAGTTGTCACAGAGTCAGCTCCGACCACGCCCTGAGAAATGGGGCTCCTCGAAATTCCCCTCGAAATTTTGGATGTCGTCCTCGACCTGAGTCTACCGCAGGGGATCGAAGGCCTTGCGCTCTCATGCAAGGCTATCTACGAACGAGCTACCCCACAAATCCAGCGTCATAACGCGCTCAAGCGCATGTGGCGATTGACCAACAACCAAAGAACCCGCCGAACTGACGATACCCTCCAGATATTGTATGATCTATATCTAGAGCCTCAGGCAGCAGCATACATCGAGGTGCTGGATCTGTGGGATGCCCGGATCGGCAACGATGGTCATTATCTCCTTCCCGATCAATGGCCGCAAGAGGTCCCGGAAAGCAGGGGTATAGACGCCAACGCTCCTAGCTCGATCAACTTCCGCGACGATCCCCAGGCCATGGATAACCTAAGAGATTTCGTTGCTGAGTCGTTCCGACTCGTGAATGTTGATGTTAACATGGAGGAGGTCTGGGCAGATATCATGGCGGCTGAGCTGCATCCAGAGGAAGACAACTACAAAGAATCGGTATGGACGATCCTGAGCCTTCTCGTTCTGCTTCCCAATATCACCACCCTCCGGCTTCCGGGTTGGTGGGATGGCCCGGAAACGGAAGTTGCCAACAACTTATTCAAGGCTGCAAATAGCTCCAGCGGCCCACCTGGCCCGCTTCACAAACTCAAAACAATCTTGCCGTTTATGGATATGGGTTACGAACAAAAAACACCTTTGCAGAGCGTGCAGGCTTTCATGATGCCAAGTACCATGAGAGAGCTTTACCTAGTCAGTGCAGTTGCTGTTGACGATGGATACACAGGACACCCATTTGTATGGACTTTCCCTGGTCTTACAAGCTCCATAACACGCATGGAGCTTGTAGCATGTTGCATGGATGCGGACGGCATTTCCGCCCTAGTCTCACATACCCCCAACCTCACCACCTTCAAGTACTCCCACCAGACCAAATACCACGGCTGCCAGCACGACTGGAACCCCGGTACCTTTATCGAAGCACTAGGCAACCACTGCGGTAACACCATCACCGAACTCGCCCTCTCCATCGAAACCCTATACGGCAGCATCATCAACGGAGCCTCCTCCTTCCGTTTCTTCCCTCATCTAGAAAAGCTAGAAATCGACATTGAAATCTTCTGCGGCCCGCCCGTGGAATCCGGCCAGCGCCAGGGCGAAGACGCATACACCCCCCCCGGCGACAACCCCTGGACCAAAGTAGATATCCCCTGCATAGGTACCATGCTCCCGGAATCCGTCCGCGAAGTGCAAATCAACATCAACCACGCCCAACCCGATCGCGAAGCGCTCAACGCTCTCTTGAAAAACTTGCGCGAGCAGAGAGCGACTAGGTTGCACCATTTGGAACGCGTCATTATTAGGCAATATAATAGCAATAGCTTGCAGGATGTTGCGGATCGCGCCGGTGCCACGCTCGAACTCCTTGCCGAGAGCGTGTTTGGCCCGTATCGGAGATCGCATGTTCCTGAGTGGAAGCGCAAGTTCTTTGAGCGGACGCAGAGGCTTCTCGAGGGTAATGCTGAGTCGGAATAATCGTTGCTATTGATCTATAGATAGAATTGTACGCTGGTGGAACTGTTATGGGGTAGTGGGGACAGTCCCTTCCTGGATGAGGACTCCTAACCGTGTTTTGATAATTGTTTGATAGGTTTACTTCAGTAATGTCCATCTTTTTACGCACAATTTCAGCGGGTGTATGGATTCCCCCTCTTGCAAATGTAGCGACACTGTTTCCCTGTGAACTAGGTTCTTTTTCTATCTGACCTAGGGATTCCAAGCATTTGGTTAAGATGGAATACAAGAACGAAGCAGAACGACACACCTCTCACGCCCACTCCTCACCATAACTTCCAACACAATCTCCATCCACTCCCCGTCCAGTGAAAACAACCCCAACAGCCTCACCACCTCCCCTCTTACACTAATTCCAAACCCTCTCCGTCCGCGGCGTCGGGCCTTATCTACACTGAGGTCAAAAAGAAACGAAATCACACTCTCCGTCAGAACAAATCGGCATTCTTTATTCGTACACGATCAATCAATGTATTCTTTCCAATTCGCCAGGGTATTGGCAAGGACCAGCGTGGAAAACGTAGTAGGCACCTAAAGCAGGATGTTGTTGGTTTGTAGATTGAAGTTGGTATAGTCAGAATAAGGGGGTATAAAATGTGTGTTTCGTGCGTGTCATCATGTGGAGTCTTAATGATAAAAACTTTGTACATAGGGTGTGATATGACAATACGTTACCTGTATACATGAGCCGGCCCCCTTTTCTCTACTTAACCTACTTCAATTTATTAAAAGGCAATTCCATACAATAGAAACACGCACAAGAAGAACAATCAAGACTTCCGTAACAGGACCAGATGAGATCCAGCCTGCACAGTATCCCCCGGTTTCACGAGGACCTTCTCAACCTTGACACCGCCCTCCACTTTCATAGCCTCAACCACAGAATCCGGCGTCTTGACCGCAATCTCCAGCTTCATCGCCTCGAGGATAACGAGCTGCAACCAAATTAGCATCCGCACAAAACAAACACGAAGCAATTCCCAACTCACCACAGTATCTTCCTGCACACCATCCCCCTCACCAACCTCCACCTTCCAAACATTCGCATCAACCGGCGCCTCAACCGCAACCACATTCTCATCCTCCAACAACTTCCCCACGGTCCCCTCATCCACTGTATGCTCCGCCTTCTCCCTCCTCCACCGCTCCAAACTCTCATTCTCCGCATTGACCATTTCCTCCTGCGCCGCATACTGCTTTTCGCGGATCCCGCGCACTTCTTCCGCCGTCGCGTCGAGCAACTTGTTGTGCTCGCCCATGTCGAACTCGATATCTTCATACTCAAACTCGTACTTCCCCGCCCTCCACTTCGCGAGCAGAACATCGAGTTCATCCTCACTAACGCGGTAATACGTCAAGATATCGAAATCCCTAAACAGCCACGGCCGCGACGGTGAGAAGCCGGCTTTGTACCCGTAGTAATCCCAGCAAGGCACCGTGCGGCCGGTCATTTGGTATCCGCCGGGGGAGTCGACGGGGTAGATGGACATGCAGGAGCCGCCCCAGGAGACGGTGCCCTCGGGGGTGAAGACGCGCGAGGGGTTCATTTTGGGACACGACATGCGGTTGCGCGGGTCTACGGGGAGCGAGACGGTGTTGCCGCAGAAGAAGCCGACGACAACGGCCATGAATTGGCCGGTTAGGTAGATGTGTTTGAGTTGGTCCGGGGTGAAGGCGTTGTTTTTGGCGAGGAAGGCGAGGTTGTCTGGGAGGTAGGGGGCGTGGGGTCGTTGGTTGGTCATGTAGCGTTGTGTGGCTTCGGTTTGGAGTTTGGATTCGAAGGAGAGGGGGAGTTTGAAGAGGCGGGTCGGGACTTTGGTGGTGCGGAGGTCGCCGAGGGAGGTTTCGAGAGTTTGGAGGTGGTGGACTAGGTGTGAGCGAGGGAGGGAGAGGCCGTCGTAGTGGATGAGGAGCGTGGTGCAGCAGCCTACGGTGTTGGTTATGTGGGTTTTGGTGTCTGGAGGTGTTGAAGAGGAGTGGAGGGCGTTTTCGAGGGCGGTGACGCGGCACCGGTGGTTCAGGTCGAAGTTTTCGTTGCCGTATTCGACAATCAGGTTGTCGTCGCCTCCCTGCTTATCGTTAGTGGTGATTTCATCCGTCTATTTACATGGGCCTCACCTGGCGGTACTTTACGGTGGGCACATGCCCATCCCCTTCTTTCTCCCATATAATTGCCTTCTCGATTTCCCCGTCATGAAAGTCTACATGGCATCCCTGGATTTTCTCAATCCTATCAAAACCACTTCCACTCTTCACGGCGTTTTCGATGGAGTCCAAGTAAGCGTTATTCGACTTTCTCTTCTTCAACGCATCTGTAAGGCTCACGCGGATGAACTTCAACGTGTTTCCGGCCTTGAGCTGACCCAGTTTCCACCACTCTGCCTTGATGACAGTGGTACTGCTCACAAAACCGCCAAAATTGGGCCCGTCGACCGGAAATATGCATGGGTCGTCTCCGGTCCAGTTCAACGCTCCCACTGGGTACCCGTATTCGATGAGATTGCTAGGATGTGCACCGCCTTCTCCGCCGTCTTTACGTGCCCACTTCGGCACAGGACCGACTAGTCGAATACCACTTCGCGACGCATTGTGAGAGATTTTCCACTCGGTACTATAAATCATCTCGATATCTTCAGGTAAGAAGTATCCCTCATCGTGCGGACCTACCATGGCCCTGATTTCCCAGTGAGTTTTGTAAACTGGCCTGATGCGATCCGGAAGTGAAACTGGCGCAGATGATATTTCCGAAATATCGGCAGCAATCTGAAGAAGATCTCCGGGTGCGAGAGCACGTCCTTGATAACCACCAATAGCAACTAAAGGTGACGTAGACTTTGACCCGAAATAATCGGCAACGTTCGAGAAACCACCGTAGACGGCGAGGTATGATCGGCAGCCGCCTCCAGTGGTCTTTCCAATTTTAAGTCTCTGACCCGCCTCAATCTTCACCCGCGTCCACATGGGAAAGGCCTCGCCATCAAGAGTGGACTCCATAGACGCACCGCACAGGGCTACCACAGCTGGCCCAACGAAGCGCAAATCCGGTCCGCTCAATGTGATTTCCAACCCTTCCTTACCACGCGGATTGCCCACGAGCATATTTGCAATTTGAAATGCGAGCGGATCCATCGGACCTGAATGTGGAATACCTTTGCCTACAGTTGGTCTGCCTGGAAGATCTTGTATAAGTGTGTATGCACCTGCTGATATAACGTCGATGGCATGGGGTTCATATTTGAAGTCTTTGAGGAAGCTTGTCTTGGTGTCGCCTGCTTTGTACCGGGAGTCATCGAGAATCTCCGCGAGGAATTCAAGATTCGTGGGTGGTCCGCAGATGAAGGAGCCAGTGAGTAGAGTTTTCAATCCAGCAATGGCGTCGTTTCGGCTCTTCGCATGAACCATTGCTTTTGCAATCAAGGGGTCTATTCCCTGTCAGAACTATTGTTGGAAGCGGAGACATCGCAACATACCGTAGTTCGGGGTGATTCGCGACCCAGTAAATACCTAAATTCGCACGTATAAAGTCAGTGAAACCCAACCAGGCGTTGCATAGCAGGTGATGAAAATCTCAAAACGCCATACAACCTGCAGTCTTGGACTACTTTGTATCTGGAAAACATACCCATGTGTCAATACGGCTCCCTTCAACTTCTTTCCATTCTACTTTTTGAAGGAGGCCAGGCGATGGCGCATAGTCCTTCAATGGGTTCTCGGCGTACACACGAGCCTCGATAGCCGCACCAGATGGACTTTCTGGCTGCATGCTTTTCAGTGCGTCCCCATCGATCCCTCTTTTACCTGCCAGTTCAGCGTCTGCCTGCTTCAGCATAAGTTCCACCAAGTCCACTCCGTAACAAAGCTCCGTAATGCCATGCTCCACTTGCAGACGAGTATTCATCTCCAAGAAAAAGAAATCACCCGATTTGTCGTCGACTAGATATTCGACGGTTCCCGCAGATCCATATTTGATGGACTCAGCCAGGCGGACAGCTGCCTCACCCAGCTTCTTGCGCAGTTCTGGGTGTCTCTCGACGAACGGACTGGGGCATTCTTCAATGACCTTTTGATGTCTGCGCTGAATGGAGCATTCGCGCTCACCAAAGTGAATAGCTTGACCTTGTCCATTGCCAAAAACCTGCACTTCGATATGATGGCTTTCCGGGTAAAACGCCTCGAGGAATACGCCGTCGTTCTTGAACAATGACTTCCCGCGAGACTGCACCATGCGAAATCCTTCGCGCACCTCTTGTGTACTGTTGGCGGTGATCAGCCCCATGCCACCACCACCACCCGTCGCCTTCAACATAATGGGAAACCCGATATTTTCGGCCGCTTTCGCAGCAGCTTCTTCGTCCTCAACCAATCCTTTGGTTCCTGGAACTATAGGCACATTGGCGGCTTCTGCTAATCCTCGCGCAACGTGCTTGACGCCGAATTCTTCAATGGCCTCTGCATTTGGGCCTACCCACCCAATTCCTGCTTCTTTTATACTTCTCGCAAAATTCGCGTTTTCACTCAAGAATCCATAACCGGGGATGATGGCGTCTACATTGTTCTCCTTTGCAATGCGCAAGATTTCGGCTTCGTCGGTATATGCATTGTTCGCGGAGAGCGGAACGGCATGATCAGCGTCTCTGACATGCTGGGATGCCGCATCTGCTTCTGAATAGATGGCTATGGTTCGAATGTTAAGCTTCTTCGCAGTTCTACAAATGCGAACCTATGGATGGTACTCGTTAGACGTGTGGTATCGATAAGTACGAGGAAGCTTGGACCAACCGCGATTTCGCCTCGGTTGGCGATCAAGAGTGTTTTCAGTTTCTCCATCTTCCGATATTTATTTATGGCAGTCGAAAATGCACTCGATGGCTATGGATGTCACGAATATAACAGCATTTCTAGGAAAACCTGAAAACCTGCCGACCACGGTTCGGATACAGCCACGATAGCGACCACGCGTCTATCCGAACCCCGCCTTACCCTCCGCTACACATGGCTTGATACCGTTCTTTATCAGACGCCACGAGGGACTTCCCCGAAACCAGCCAAGATATGCGTCACCTCCATGCCTATAGAGTCGTTCTGTCGCGTTCGATTCGACGGAACGGCTCCGTTCAGCGTTTAGGGCGCGAGATGTGGATTTGTGACGACGTCATCGCGTCTAAGGGACCACGGAGGAGCGGACCAGTGGAGAAGAGGGGTTGATAACATGACACGAACGCGGATTTGAGCGACATGTTTAGCCTTAGGGATGGCTATCCATGTCCTGTCTTGAGCCGAGAAAACATCGCGACCTCGACGTGAAATCGAACGGAAACTTCGCCATGCCAGTGATCAAGCATCCCGTCAAGCTCAATGTCGATTTAGGGGAAGGATACGGCAACTTCAAGTGTGGACCGGACGATGAACTTATTCCCCTTATCGACCATGCGAATGTCGCGTGCGGCTTCCACGCTGGGTATGTCGCCAGCCACCTCACCGTTCGCGATAATTTATAAATGGCTAACAGTCGCAGTGACCCTCTGATCATGCAGAATACGGTCCGCGCCTGTAAAGAGCATGGGATCGCTGTAGGCGCGCATCCCGGACTCCCTGACATTCAAGGCTTCGGCCGTCGCGAGATCAAAATGTCCCCCGAGGAACTCACTGCCGCGGTACGATATCAAGTCGGTGCGCTCAAAGCGTTTCTGGATGCTGAGGGCATGGAATTGCATCACGTCAAGCCGCATGGGATACTATACGGGATGATGTATCGGGATAAGGAAACATGCAGAGCTGTGTATGCGGGGGTACCAAAGGGTACAACCGTGTTCGGATTGGCAGGGACAATACACGAGGAGGTAGCCAAAGAGATGGGTCTGCCATTCGTCGCGGAGCTGTACGGAGATGTGAAATATAACGCGGATAAGACACTGGTGATTGACCGCAAAAAGAAGTGCGTTCACTGATCAGCATTTGTTGTGTGTTGCTGATATTGCGCAGGCCGTGGCATCCGGACGAGACGAAGAGGCATGTCCAGACTCAGGTGGAAAATGCGACTGTCACTGCTGTCACAGGAGAAGAGCTTCAACTACCGGTTGGCGATTATCATGTTTCGCTGTGCTGCCATTCTGATTCTCCTGGCGCGGTAGACATTGTTAAAGCCGCGCGGCAGATAGTAGGTGCGTATACCTGGGCAAAAGAAGATGTTTGGTTCCCGCGGCATCTCAATGTCTTCGTCTTCGTGGATTATGCTAACTGCATGCTTTTGTTTAGACGAGTTCAACCAAAAGTACTTCCCCTGATCTTAGACCAATTTCCGGGCATCGTTCGCACAGATTTAAACCTAGGCAGATTAACTCGTGATTGTCAAATACCAATTTTTATGCGTTAAGCCTACCGTTTATATTTAGAAACCGTGATAAAATGTGCCATATCCTTCACCAATGCATGGATGGATGGACATGTAAACTGCCCTCGACTCTGCCGCCATGTTCTCCGCGTGTGAGAAAGGCGGAATAGATAACTAGGAGTCACGGTTTATTCAAGCCAGTATTTAACGCGTGCAAGACCCAAAATGCTGGTGTTGTTGCTTTACCTAGACCAGATCCCTACAAGCTTATTTGATGTGAGCATCATTCAATCGCAATCCCTTCGTCATCCTAAAGTAGCATTGTTGATCAGCACAATATATATACATGAATTAAGTAAGGCATTTGATCATCAGTATCTTCCATACCAAACAAATCCTACAGTATGAGCCATGCCGACAATTACGGCCTCACGCCGCCATTCACAAAAATCGCTCTTTTCGGAGCCAACGGCCAAATTGGCGACTTCATACTAGACGCTCTTGTTCATCCACCACGACATCAATTCGAGATTCTCGCCTTTATACCTCCATCCACGCAATTGCAATCCAACAAGGACGCCAAAAACGTCACCGTAAAAGAATTCGATCTCACAAAAGTATCCCGAGAAGAGCTCGCTTCTCAACTAAAGGGTGTCGACGCGGTAGTAAGCGCGTTAAATGGAAAGGCTCTGGAAGCTCAATCGACCATACAAGATGCGGCCGCGGATGCGCGAGTAAAAAGATTCTACCCTAGTGAATATGGGATGCATAATATTTATCGCAAACCCGGTGATCCAAAGGGTTATGTGCATCCGGCATGGAATTTGAAAGCCGAGTATGTCGTCCCCCATCTCGTCATTCCTTTTTCAATCGATACGTAGACACAAATGCTAACCTCGCCCCAAAGCGTGAACGAGCAAGCCCTTCTCCACCCCTCGGTCCGCAACGGCAGCATGTCCTTCACCATGATCGGCTGCGGCGACTTTTACAACCAAGTCCGCGAAAAGACCTGGTGTCCCTGGGCCCAACCTCCCTCGTCCACCCCCTACAAATTCCACGTCATCGGCTCCCCCTCTGCACAAGCCGACTTCACGCACCTCGCCGACTTCGCCGCCTTCCTCGTCGCAACCCTTCTAGAGCCGCAGAAATCGCACAACCAATTCATAAACGTCGTGTCGGACACGATTTCCCACGACGAGATCAAGGCCCTGCTAGAGAAGTACAGCGGGAAGGAGGTGGTGATGGATGTGTGGGATTTGAGCGAGATGCATAAAGTGATTGAGACCGAAGGAAAGAGTGTTCAAGAGGAGGAGTTGAGGGATAGTGCGTTCCCGGTGGATTTTTGGTTTTTGGTCAAGGGGTTGCAGGGGTCTGGAAAGTTTGTGAGACATCCGAGTCAGATTCATAATGGAATGTTTCCTGAAGTGAGGAGGACGAGCTTTGACAAGTATTTTAAAGAGAGGTTTGGGGAGGGGGGTGCGAAGCTGTAGGATTGATGGGTAGGTTGGGCAGGATGATGCATCGTGGGTAGGCGATATCTAACGAAGTCGTGTGTTATAACCACTAAGAGATTCTGCTTCAGCAATTGGGGTTATGACAGGGGCGATGTGCATACATATGTATGTACTTGTATGATCAAGAGTTTTGATGTAGTCTATACCGACAATGATTCGAATGTACAACTCAAGCTAGGAAAGGAAATAGAAAATCAAATAAAATAAAATAACAATAGCTTCATGGAATCTGAGTCACGCATTCTGCTTTACTGATGTAGGAAAATTATTGCAAAGACGTTCTCCGCCGGGACGTGTACAAGGTAGATTCGATGTTTGGATCGAGTGACAGTGTCACGTGACAAGCGTGGCCCAACTCGCGGGCCTATTCATGAGAAACACATCGTCGCTATGAGGGCTAGGAATAAATATAACTGGGGATAGCATGCGAATGAATGTTCTGGATATGAATAAATACTCTTCGCAAGTAGATTAGGCTGGGGCGCCTTCACTATGTCGTTATCCCTCGACGCAAAGTTTGGGCTTAGCCGTCGTATCAAACCGTTATCAAGCCGTTGATGATGAAACCTGTTCTTTTAACTCAATTTGCTTATGTGTCAGGTGATAGGGGACTGTTGTTTGATACCCTAGTCATGCGACCTTACTGTGTTTGCCATCTGCGTTTGCGCTTAGGCAGGCCGTATTTATATTTCACTGATTTCCTTGCCCAGTGGATTATTCACTCAGGGCTTTTTCGATTGCTCACACCGACCCATAACGTATATATCGTTGATTCACCACCAATCTGGATAAGTTACCGACTGGTTTATTGGTACTTCAGTAGTTCCTTAGCGTGAGGGGCGTGATCATTCACAGTGATAAACGTCATGGTATATAGCAATGTACGACGAAGGCTTCAACCAAAGCTTCAACCATTAGCATATATAAATACCCCTACCAGGTTCATTCCCTTCTACTGCAACAATCTGCGACCATAACCGACCACAACCCAGGATTCCACCATCAAATTCTACCCGCGGAACCAGCCGCTCAACCTTAAACAATCACTTGTCAACGGCATACAATTCTCATCCGAACCCTGGCCCCAAGCCATTCCCCTTCTTGAACCTACCGAAAGACATACGCCTTTGCGTATACGAGCAATTACCAGTCACTAAATATCACGTTGAACATCCACTTCCACAATCCACAACCACAACCGATAACAACAAAACGCAATAAAAATGTCAACACCCAACCCTCAGCCAGATGCCCAACCATTCCGCTTTCTGGATCTACCAAAAGAAGTTCGCCTTTGTGTTTACGAAAATTTACCGGTCACGACACACCATGTCACACTTCCTCAGGAGATAATTGAGAACAAGGGTCAGGCATGTTTTCAATGTGTAGTCAAGACAATGCCCGCCAATATCTTGGCTACTTGCCGTCAGATCAATTCTGAAGCCTCGTCTATTGTGAGGAAACAGTTGGAAAAGCTTTGCGATCGCAACCCACAGATGATCGTAAATGTTTCAGTTACGAATGAAAATAGACAATGCCAATCTTGCCTTGGTAGTGATGGGGATATTAGGCGCATAATCGAACGAGTTATGGTCATGGTCCCAAAGAGTCTTCCTTCGACCTTCCCCCATGCACCTAACTCTGTATTCGGTAATCTTGGGTTACACATCTTCCCGGAAACCACGCCATCCCATTATCACCTTCTTTGGAAATTTCTCGCGCAGGCCTATCGGAAGCAGTCGCGAGCAAATGTAATGGATATTCCCCTCCTGCAAGTCGCAATTGTCGGCCTTGAGACAAACCAAGTCATGTGGGGTGCAAACCCTCATCTCGACTTCCTACACGAGGACGACACGAAGCTAGACGAATTGAGGCAACTTTATGTATGCTTGTCTATTTCTCGCTGTCGTGTGTTGCCGCGATTCACTTGCGGTAATGAATTCATCGAATTTGTTCCCACTTACAGTGATCGTTTGGCTTTCCAAGCTCCTGAACAAATGAGGATGGGCACAACTTTAATAGAGTGATACCTTCCCATGGCCTTGGTCCCTCTTTACCCTCAACAAGTCAGGGTGCTTCCAATCATGCCTGCAGCTACCTGGGCCAATGAGTGGGAACAGGGCACGCGTTTCCCTCTATGAAGAAATTTCGAAAAGAATTATCTGATGGCAAAGGTGAATAGATCACCTGTAATTGAGGTGGCAGACACTTATATAAGAAAAAGAATAATATCAATATCGCCATGAAATCCACACCAATTCTGTGAATCAAATGTTTATTTCAAGTTCAAACTTGGACTGTACGTCCCCTCCAAAACCAAGCCAACACATTATCACCTCCTATGGAAGTTCCTCGCCCATGCGTATTGGAGGCACTCGCTACGAACGAACGCGATATATAGTCCCGTTCTTCAGGTCGCCGTTGTCAGCCTCGAAGCAAACCTCCCACCACATTCTTGGAGGGAGTTGAACAAGCATGCTTCCGCCTCAAGTACCCCACTGCTACCAATGATGTCAAGCAGAACAAGCCCGCTGTCTTTAGCGGTCGCCCCGATCAGAACGTTCGGAAATTTATTCGCGAATGCTTGCATATCCTCACGTTCATGCCTTGTGCGTATGCGACAGATGAAGCTCGGCATACTTACGTCGTTCAACTGCTTGAGGGTACCCCAAACCAGTTGGCTAACAATTACGATGGATTCACCCTGGCAAGTTTATGGGATGAAAAGATATTTTTGCAGTGGGAATATGCGGATGAAGATATTCTAGATTAGATGACGGTTGAACATTTGGAAAATGCTATTTATCAGTGCCAAAAGTTCTACAACTTTGCCTATGGTAACGGGAGGATCGAGTTTCTCCCCACTTACAATGATCGTTTGGCGGTGGAATCTCCTGAGCACACGAGGCTTAGCGAAGAATTGATCGATGAATCGTTTTCCCAGAATTGGTCGATTCCTCACTCGAAACAGGCCAGGGTCCATTCAGTTATGCCGGCAGCTAGTTGGTTGAATGAGTGGGAAGAGGGTGTGCAGTTTTCTTCGTGAAAACTGTTACAGATAGCATTCCCCGGGGCAACCCTGGTTAGATGACCCAGAATCGGATTCTGGCATTCTAAGATAGAGAAGAGTTAGCACTCAATAAAATCATGTAATCAATCGCTCGTCTTAACAACTGTCGCTACTTGAAAATCCAGGTCATAATTGAGTTCATCCAACAGATAATTATGCTTCTAACACGGACAGTAGCCGTTCAAGTGTGCCACTTATCACAGCACTGACATTCTTCAAATACATCTTTCACGTCTTCCGCAGTCAAGTCAATATCAGATTCATGTAACTCCGCGACACGGCTAATGCTTTAGGATCTAAGTACCACCTATTATAACGTGTCTTTCTACGTAGTAGCACACCCAGTATACCATGATAAACAATAAGTATTCAACTTTTAGTAACTATAAAACTTATATGAGTAATAAATCCCAGTGTGCCCCCACCTGTGTCGATACCCAGGGTAGTGATACTCTGTGAGGATCAAATTCAAAATCATCAAAATCATATGAGTAATAAATAATATACCTAGTATATTAGTAGTATAGATAGATAAGTAGTATAAGTTTATAATCGGCTATCTATCCATATCTTTATCCGTACTGCCTTAGTTCTCCTTAAGCTCGAGATAATGCTTAGCGATGCTCACAATAATCGCTTCGAAATCTTGTAGTTTTCCGAAAGCATCTTCAGTCTTTTTGATGTCCAAGGTAGCGAATTCACTAGGTTGAGTACCATTGTTTGGCAGTAAACCCTGCTTGACGGCTTCTGGGAAGTGACTGGCAACGATCTCCTTAGCATCGTCCCATGCCGCTTCATCGCCCGCATTGCTCAATATAAAACTCTGGTTGCCAGTGATTGAAGGAGATAGCGAGCCAACGTGGGCCTTGGCCACATCATCCACATGCACATATGAAGCCAGCCGAGAGTCCGTGCTTGATTGCCCTAGCACCGCGGAAAGGAAGTACCTGTTGGTACCGTATACGAAGTCGGCAATCGAGAGTGTCTGATCGTTCCGTCCTCCAACATACGACGGGTGGATGTGAATAACATCAAAATTGGGCTTCTCCTTCACCACCCAAGCTTCGGCCGCTTTGAGAGCGGCTATCTTCGAGGCCACGTATGCCACACGTTCATTGGGGTACGGAGCCGGGATGTCGTCCGCGCGATCGTTCGCGGTGTAGGTTTTGTCTCCCTTCTGAAGGCCGACGAGCACACCGGTCGGGATAAGTGCGACAACCGAGCTGGTGATGACGATCCTTTTCACACCGCCGACCTTTTTCGCTGACTCCAAAACGGAGAGTGTGCCTTGAACAGCAGGCTTCACAAATCCCTCCTCCAAGTCGCCTGATACGGTGCCTATTAGAGGACTCGCAACATGGATGATGTATTTGATGCCGCTGAGCGCTGCGTCGAACGCGTCAGGCGCAAGAAGGTCAGGAATGACCACAAAGCACAGGTCGACCTAATGATAAAGATTACGGTTCTCATACAGGCCATGCACACAGCCGCCCCTACTCGCGGCCTAGTGTTATAGTGAACATAGGGTTGCACTCATCTGAAAGATTTGTCAACACTTTATACGACCCTCATGTCTGAAAAACGAGATAGATTGAGCAGAGCTACGAGCAGATTGTAAAGAAGAAGCGCATGTCAAGCCGAATCCCGTGCAGTGTCACCGGATCCAGGACCCTGGATCCTAACCAAGAATTCTTAGGGTGACGACTAGAAGTTACTATGGTGAAAAAGAGATAAGTACGCCTAGGCCATTCTGAAAGTGGCCGAGGCTGGCAGTCTGTGGGAAATCCTATCGTTCACAATTGTTGAGTAATTCTAATTGGGCATTCTCAAGAAGTGCGATGAGCGCCGAGGTTATGATTACTGATTATTATCCGCCAACAACTCCGACAGGTATCGTCGCGTCAGATGGGTAAACCATAGCAACAGCCTAACGCTGATCACCAATGCCAGGCTTTCCATTGTGGAGGCAGTAGCAGTCTACTACAGTCGCTAGCGAATGCGGCTCCACCCTTGCAGATAGCTTCGCGACGATCTACGTAAGGGCGCGTAGCCCTACCTGCTGTACGTATTGAAGTGTTCACCATCTGCATCGTCAGCTATGTGTGCAATGGTTTAATGTAGAATAAACGATGTTGCTGGTCAGCGATCCATAAATAAGCTGACCCCTTACCCACAGTTGGTGTTGCAGCGGTGAGTAAGGGTGAAACCGCATTCGCTAGCGATGTACAGTATGACACGGAAAATTACCTTCTGTTCAAGTACCACGGTACCATGTCGAACTCGTGAGTCAGTTCATAAGCTACGAGATCAAATCACCATTCAAAAGGAAGTCTATTGATAAATACAGTGTTCCTTTGCAGCAAGGTGCACCTAAGAATTATAAGAGATGCTCGAAGGCAATTTCTAGCTTAATATCTGGCTACACGCTTCTGCGCTTGGTTATCAAATATGACTGTGGTCTCTCGTGGACTTGTAGCGGTTCATATCAGCCATTCCGACTCTTGTGATCGTTGAGCATATACTTGATGCATTTCTGGTTCTCTGAAGGAACGTGTGGGCGGCCGAGCTACTGTCGATGTAAAGGACTGCGACGTTCCATCGATGCCTCTAAACATGCGATGTCCCCACCCTCCTACTAGCCCCCCGGATGCTTTTCCCTTTCACGTACAGCAGGTACGGAACCGGCGTAAAAGCAGTCGCAATCGCGGCGAGTATGGTCGTCGCGTGGTGGTTTCCAAGGTTCTTGTACATCGGTATAGCGATAATGACCATGGAGCCGCCCGCAATATAGCGAACGAGCGTGATAGCAACCAGGGCCGACGCAGCGAAGCGCGTGAATGTCTGAATTATGTACATATAGATGGACAAAAAGAGTGAGAGAAGACTGAAGCCGAAAAATGCGCATCTGTATAGGTTCTTTAGTTTATACTTTCACTGGTTGTCAAGGGGAAACGACTTACGCGATAATCGGACTCCAGTAAGATACTGAAGGAAAGTCAGACCAGGCCAGCCAGAACAAACAGATCGGCAAAATTGGAGCGGCAATCATAGCCCACCACAGCATAGCTTCAGGCTCAGCATGTGGTTTCCCTGCAGCGGCGGCCTTCTTATATTCGCGCCCGATTAGCATACCATACAGCGGCGATGCGAAGGCACATGCCCATAGCCCAATCGTGACGCTTACGAACATTAGGTATGCGCTTCCCTGATTGAAGTTGTACGAGCCGGTAAAGATGAACGGTGCTCCCGTGAAGAAGGAAAAGGAGACTATGTACACAAATGTCAAGTATGCTGTAAGCACCATGACGATTGGCTCAGTAAGTAGAATCAAGACCGGGCGGTATAAAGCTTCCGAGAATTTTCGACCAAGCGAAATCGCTGTCGCGGATTCCAATGGAGCACAGTACCGCGGATTGCCTGTGGTAGCTCGTAAAGCGGATGCCTTCCAGCCCAGAATGGTCGGTGCGTACGTTTCTGGCAAGAAGAGTACAAGCATGGTCAATAGGCCACCCGCGATGCAGAGCGTGATCCAGTCTGCCCACCTCCAGTCCATTCCGGACTGACCAATGTAACCTCCAACGAGCGGCGCTATCATGGGCCCGAACAAGGCTACTGCGCCGAACCATGGAAAGATCTTACCACGCATCTGGTGGTCGAAAACATCGCCTAAAGTCCCTCCAGCCGTCGTGAAAGCCGTCGAGCCAAAGAAACCGGCTAGGAACCTGAAGACCAGTTGAGCACCGAAGTTGGGACTCAATGCCGAGCCAAGAATCCAGCAACAGAATAGTGCAAGAGTGCCGATGTAGATAGGGTTGCGGCCAAAAGTTTCGGAGAGCGGTCCTGCAAACGGAGCGCCTACGCCAAATCCAACAAGAAAGAGCACTGTCGCCAACGATTCCGCTTCTTCGCTGACGTGTAATTCCCTAGCGGCTTGGGGAATCACAGGCGAGTCGATGGAGGAGCCAAACCCGGCAATGAATGCTACCCCCGCCGTCATACTGTTCGTGAAGACTTTCTTCCACAAAGGCCAATTCTGCGGATTCAGCGGATCATCTGGACCGTCGAAATCGACTACGAGTTTGGCATCATCTTGCTTGTTGTCGACCTGGCGATGGATAGCGGTGTTATTTTCTATGGCACTATTGGAATTAGGGTCGGTGAATAGGTTATTGGCCTCCTGGAGGACGGTCAGAGCTGGCGCGGACTCATATAAGGGCAGAATTACCTTCGATTGTATTCCAGTCGATGGCGAATCCACTGGCAGAACTTTTACCCGTGCGCGAATTTGACGCTCTATGCGTCTGGATTGTAGGAATGACTGCATTTGGCCAATGCTAGCTTGTATGCGATCTTGCGCCTACTTATACCCGAGAGCTAATACACAATATAAAGGCGACAAGAACGGTGAAATCTTTGAAAACCCGAAGAACAAGTTACAACAATGCCATCAAAACAAAATCGATGCAACTGACACTACTTCTATACGATCGCTCATGGCCCTATCTTTGCTAACAATTGAAGAGTGCACTGATGAGTAATGCTAAGGAGTAATTCCATTATCATGCTTAGTGAACACTGCGTTTTTACCTCAACGATTTGCGATGGCGACTAAGTCTGCTTACACTATTAGTGATCCTATCAGATACTGCTGACATATCATCGGTCTTTTGCTGCCCGTATTCTACCCATACCCAGATATCAAGGGCTGTATTTAATACCTCATGGGTACTGCTGGGGTAATTAGCATGAGTCCTACGTTCTTCACCTAAATCTTAGCGCCATTGAGCTTATTCAGATCGCTGGGCTTATCAAAAATATGGAGGCCATCAGTAATTAGTTCATCAGATCTGACGATTTGTTCCATTGTGTAACCGTCACCGGCGCTATCTATCTAGCCAGCGATAGTCAACAGTTGTCCTTTTAAATCTCCTCTTTCTAACATGGTACTAGTTCAAACGGTATTTGTAACTCAATCTGTCAGAGTCAGATATTTCATTAGTACTGCAGTACTAAGGGCTACCCCTATCCATACAAAAATGAAGAGTATATATCAAACACATAAAACTCGGAAAACAAAAATGACAGCATGCTTAATCTGTTTGCAAATGAGAAAGCTCATTATCCAACTACACAAATATCGATAGCGAAAGATGCACGGGGAAGAGCACAAGGGTCTATCCATTCTACTGTTCCACATACTCTTCGGACCATAATTAGTGAATATTAGGAAACTAGCAAAACAATGCCGAATCGTGTTTTAAATTAACTACGCACTCGGCTCCAAATCTAGCAGTCACTAATCACCAATCACCTAGATTATTAATGTCATATGTGCACGGCTCACCAAAGCACTAGGCACTCGTAGATGACAAGGGGGTCTGAGGTTCGATAGAACGGCCTTTTCAAGATGCGGCGCATTTATATATTCTGTTGCTTACCTTAACATACACCGGTACCTGGGCGTCTATTCATAATGATTCCTAAAATTTTCGTCGTTAGGGGTACTGGAGCTCAGGTGTACCCAACATTCGTGGGCAAAGATAAGGCCTACGCTTGCCGCGTCCTTACGCGAGATCCCGGGTCTTCACGTTCGAGAAATCTCCTGGACCTGGGAAATGTGGAGCTTAGGGAAGGCACATTTGCGAATGAGAGCACACTTCGTGCCGGTTTTCGGGGGTGCAATCTCGCCTTTGTCAACATCGATGGTTTTAATTCTGGATAAAATCGGAGATTGTCTGGGCTATAAGAGCCTACAAGCTAGCTCTCGAAGAAGGAATGAATTGAATTTGATCCTCACAGAGTATCGCCTCGAAGAAGGCATAAAGTTTTTTGTGTATGGAAATTTGAACTACGGTTACAAGAAGGGCAACTATCAATACAGATTTCGGTACGGTCGTGATGACGGTAAAGGGCGAATTTGCGACGAGATCCTCTTTCAAACGCACGATAACAAGGACCGCATGGGCGCAGCACTCTTTACCACAGGGCCTTACATTGTGGTCCTTGGCATAGCTACGCCCATGAGTCCTTCTGTTGAGGATGGGATTGTCACTTGGCAGGTGCCTCTTGGTCTTGTGGCTATCCCACATGTGGCACTCGATGATTGCGAAGCGTACGTTCCTTGGATGTTTGACAACCAACTTGAGTCAAATGGCATGAACCTCGAGGTCGCCATCGAACACATACATTATGCGGACCTCGCAGCCGCGTTCACTGCAGTGACTGGTAGACCTGCGCAGTACATTGACACCAAGATGGCGGACTACTGAGCACGAGGGGGTCCGTCCGGGTCGCCCGATGCCCCTACGGGCTATAACGCTGATCCCAACGATGCCGCCACCATGTCTATGAGAGAATTTCACCGGTTTTTGGAATCTTGGCCAGCAGCCAGTGAGGGCAACCGAGGTCTTATACGGATGGACTACGTCTTTTTGGACAAGACATACCCTGGCCGAATCAAGACAGCGGAAGAGTGGTTTTGCACACAGGAACAGAAAGAATTGAATAGGGGACTTGGGAATCTGTACCAGCAGCAGACCACTTGAGGCACGTTACACCGTTTCTCCGTACGACCTAGCTAGAATCTCGGCAAGATTCTGGGTCACGCAAAATGATATCGCTATAATCAAGTTTCCCTTCCAATCTAACTACCCTTGTTCAATCAACTTCCACGTTACTTAATTTGCTATAATTTGCTTCTTCATAAGACTTTGGTAGAGCGTTTTGCTCCACTGCGCATTTCGAACAATAATTGCTCGATGGATCTTTGCGTTTCATCCACAAGCCAACGCAGAAGGTAAACAGAAGCCAAATGGCCTGGAGAAATACCAAGTCTGCTACAAGCACTGAGAAAACAAGCTCGCGCGCTGGTTTGCGCTTTGGTACCTGGCAAAGATAGACAGTCGATAACGTGGATGGATTGACGGTAAGCGGTCCCGTGTTGCCCTTGAGCGAGTTGTAGTCAGAGCTGGCCGGCCCAATATTGCGCGACTTAAAGCTAGCAATTTTCGACGTATAGGATTGAAGTAAAGTAGCATTTGTCAGGATGTTAGGGCGTGAATCAATTTGACCGAGGTCGGTGCGAATGGTTGATTCAAACGATTTGGCGAGCGAGTCCACTACGGGCCAGATGTTTGGGCCGGAGGTTTGTTTAATCAAAAAGGGAAATGAGCTTTGGTCCTCCCGTATCCACCCAATGCGGATGACGATTCCTGGTAACCCGCCTTCGCCTGGAGCGCTAAACTTAGTGATTCCTTGGTGACTTCCGTTCTCGACAACTGTTCCGTCAGAGTTTGGATATAAAGTTGCATCGCGCTCTCGCACGCTGAAATAGCTTTGATCCAAGATATCGGAGAAGGTTTCGTTGCGTGTGAGATCCAACGACATTTTGGTCTGGTCGCCAATTGCAGCGTCTAAAACCTCTATGAGATATTCGTAGTTGTAAGATAATAGAGACTCCCCCCACCAAAGGCTAGCAGCCTGTGTCGCGTTCCTCCCTGGGAATACGTATTGCCCCTCGTAAGTGGACGCGGTTTTTGGCAGGAAATTGTATTCGGTCATAAGTGTGATCGCTGTTGCTCCACTTGGGCCAAGGACTTGACAGGATGTGTTCCCATGAACTTCCAGCCCCCACTTGCGAGCTGCTATCTGGTTTGCAGTGCGCTCAAGCTTTTCGAGAGACATTTGAATCGACTGCAATCGGCAGTCAACTAGTGGGTTGTTCAGATAGACTAGCGACGGTAGTGACACAGCAGTAGAGTTGACGGGCTTCACAGTACTGAGGGTGTATTGAAGTGCCGTGTTGTTTGTATATAGTTGGGAATTGATCGGTATGGCACTCGCCAAGCAAATTGGACGGATTTTATTCCCAAGTGTAGGCCACTTGTCTAGCCAATCATCGTTCTTCCTGGTCGCATTTGGATCAGTGGAGTATTCGGAGACTAGAGTATAGCCGGAGGAAGCTATATTGAGCACCGAGAGAAGGACAACGGCGATAATGCCCCCAACGATCACGACAGGAGTAAACCATTTGAATGGGTATGGCTTGGAGATAGGATAGGTAAACGAAGATTGATACATCTCGCGCGACACAAGCTTTGAGTGGTGAAAGAATGTACACTGAAAAGGCAGTGAACGCAGGGAGGCTCTTGATTTCTATACGACCAGATGGTCAGATAGGGATGATTTCGCCCCCACACACTGGCACACACATCAAGCGTGGCGCACTCTAAATAGTTGTACCATCGAGGTCTTGAGGGTTAGGGCTGAGTCTGCCTACGGCTATTGGAGGATGGGAATCAAGGTCGTTTCCCAAGTTGGTGCTAGCCTTGTCGATGATTACAACAGCTGACGTTAAAGGCTGCATGCTTATCTCTCAAGTTCAAATTTACAAGGCTGAAACCAAAAGTGATATGAACCATCGCTAATAAATACTCTACAAGGCTGAATATTCCGGCTTCCCTGCGCTTCTTTCAATTCATGGCTACTCTACACACACAACGAATCCATTGTGTCACACAATCGGTTTTCTTGTTCGGTAATTATAGTTGTTACGCTGCCTAACTAGCCGCTAGAAAAGAAAAAAGCCACCCTAAAATTCTCCTTAGCTTACGCTGAAGTCATCGTAGGCTGCCATCTTAAGGAGTGAGAGACAAGCACCTCGTGTACCGGTACACTAATATATGAATAGGCTTTCCTTAGACGCTCATTTACCCTTCCCTACCTCAATAACTTCTCCCTTGGCGGGCTTTTCTTTTGCAGCCTATACAGCATTAGCCTTCTAACCCCGCTCCTGAAAGACTTCGAGGTATATTTAATATATCACCTACTTACTTCTGGGATGACAATGCCCGATGACGTGGTCTGATTTGATTCAGAAGGCTTAACAATTATTTTGTCCTTCAAAGGTCGGAGTTGCGGCATTGTAAATAATTTAAATAATTTAGCAGCTTCTAAGGTTTATAACCGGGAGGTCGTGCGATCTTAGTTGGCTTTACTTGGTAAATAATCTTGGTGGATCGTGTAATAAGGTTCGATAGCAGCGTAGTAACCTCTTCAGTGGGACGTAAAAGAAGACTGAAGCCGGCCTTATAACAAGTGTCGGACGCCTGTTATATATACATGAGGGTCACATGTCAGCCAGCCTCTCGCGCGAAAAAATAAGTAAGCAATAGCCACTTCGCAGCCTCTGCGTGACCGAACACCAACATTCGCACGCGCATATATTTTTAGAGATCGTAGTTGCATGTTGGTGATGAATGCTTATTACATGGATATTTTTAGTGCGAGCAGCCTCATTGGCACCTGGCTGCCTGAGTCTCTAGCGGTTCCTCGCCCCAATCAACGCTATCCTCATCGCGCCACAACTCAGACTCGTCATCGTAGTTAAACTTTGCCCAGTCCATCTTACACTCCTCAAACGCTGCGTTTCTCTCTTCCACGTCCACCGGCTTGGTTCGCAGAAGGCGAGCTGTTTCAGTTTGTCAGCGCCAGGCAACTATCATGAGTTCGTGCGTTTATGTAGGGATTCCTTGTTGGAAGAGAAATGGCGCCTGAGTCTGGATAATCGATGGCTTGGCGCAAAGCATTCGTGGTCATATGATTCGGGAGGCCTAGTTTGCGGAAGAGAATTTGTAATATATTGTTTTGATACTTCTTGTGTACAAGTCCAGGCATATACCATTTGACACTTGTTGATGATGGAGATGAGCAGTTAGGAAAGATTTTGGCCAATACCGTTCAGATCAAAGAAAATCAATTCAGCCTGCATTATTCCTAGAGCATTATAGAACAAGACGAGACGCTAACAGAGGATAGATTGAACTTTATAAATTTTATGACAGAGGTAAATAATACACGAAGTGGAGAGTGGTGTTGACGTTGACGACACTATACTACATTTTCATCTTAACTCTCTCCCATTCCAATGAGATCTGACAAGATCTCATCCTCGTGATTGAGCGGCAATCCCATATGCGACTCCCCTTCGTAAACCTTCAACTCCGCATCTGGTAACCTCTCTGCCATCCACCTCGCAGACTGTACAGGAACGTGAACATCTGCTGTGCCGTTCCATATCCGCACCTTACCATGCACTTCATTCATCTCAAACCCCCATGGCGAAAGCACGAGTTTTGCATCCAAAACAACACCGTCAGAACCCGTGCGACCAGCCTCGCGGAAACACTCCACAAGGCTTTCTTTGAGCTGCGGGTTTTTTCCCAGAATCTCTCGTTCGTTAGCTGAGAACGTGGCTATTACTTTATCCATCTGTTTCTCGAAAGCAGCAGCGTCACCACTGCGCGCGACGTTCCCTAATACCGTGTCCATCATCCATTTGAGCACAGAGCGCGGTAACCATATATTCAACTTAAAGGCAACCCATCGATCCCATGACACTCCCTTAGTCCCAGCCTCTGGAGGAGCAGCACCAGCAACAACCCCAGTGCCCATCAACATCGATTTCGGCAGCCGAGCCGCGCACGCCAGCGCGTACGGTCCGCCGCCAGAACAACCCATAACATGGAACTTCTTGAGGCGTAGATGAGAAGCCAGAGCAGTCACCTCTTCTGGCCAGTCCAAAATTTTCGCATCTCGTTTCAAGCTCGATAATCCCATCCCCCAGCGGTCCATGCCGATTATGCGGATTTTTCGCCGAAGTGCTGCAGCGTGCCATTCGCCCGCTTCGAGACGGCAGCTCGGGGAACCGTGGAAGTAAAATACTGGAGTTCCATTGGGATCGCCGTAGGATGCGTAGCCGAGAGTCCTATTGTTGGGGAGTTGAAGTGTGTTATTTGCGCTGCATTGGGAGGGCGTTGGTGATGGTGAAGATGTCACCTGTGATAAGGCACTCGAGGCTCGACGAAATATAGTCCGTGGTGGTAAAGACATGATTTGAATATTATTTCGGTTGTCTGTTCGCTGATTTGACCATCATTGTATAGATGGTTGCAGCCTAATGCTAGGGGGATCTACCTTGGCGCGGAGTTTCAAACGTGGAGTTACCATCTTGAGCGGACCCGAGCCATTGCAAATTCACATATTCCCCGCCTGAGAGTTATGTCCAACCATTTCTCAACCAGTGAAATAGACAGTATGCGTACTATTACATGTGTCATCTGCGCTGCAAGGCACGACTGCTAAACGACAAAGAAGTCTAAAAATAGATCTTCCTCGGCTTCTACTACTTTAGGGCCGGAAAAACATATGCTAGCAACTATTCTTCATGAAGAAATGAGCATATTCCCCCATCGAGAGACTATGAGACTATGCTTCGAAATCCTGCGATTTTGTGATGAATTTTACTATGGGAATGATATTGATACTAACTCATACATTACTTCTTGGCCATGGCCGCCAAAGTCTCTCTATTCGCGGCCATCATCGCCTTGATTGCTGGCCGGCTCGTACACCGATTCCACCAAGCGCTGACAGCCTCGCGGCTAGTGATAAGATCCCCGACTTCACAAACAAACAATCTCTCCACGACCGGAATGTAGTAGATATCCACCAAACTGAAGTCCTTGCCAGCCATGTACTCGTTCTCTTTCAAGAGATTTTCCGCGACGTCGAAGAATTCGTTGAGCGACACCAATGCATTGGAGATGACAGCCTCGTCCGGAGGAAGCTTCAACAGCCTCGCTTTTACAAATTTCTCGATCGCGAGGTTTCCGGCTGGTACGGAGAAATAAGATTTTTCCACGCTGGATGCCTGGTCGAAGAGCGCGGTGGCCTCGATGTCGGATTGGGGTGGGAGCAGCGGGAATGAGTATTTTGTCGCGAGGTACTTGCAGATTGCCTGGCTCTCGTACAGGGTGAAGCCATCGGCATATTCCAGAACAGGAATTCTACCCCATGGATTGCGCTGGATATGATCTTTTGACTGTTGAAATGTCAGCTTTTGTTGAAATTGGAATGTCTTCGTCTCGCATCATCCAAGTGTAGGTATAGATTGACTTTAGAAGATTCCGTTTGACTTGCCTTTTGCTCTCCCTTGGGAAGATTTACAAGTTCGAACTTGTAATCTGTAAATCCGCCTTCGGCAAGTGTCATTCGGACGCGATCGGTCATGGTCGAACCGTGAAAGCCATATAGAGTGAAAGCGGGCATTTTGGCGATGTGTAGTAGTCTCGTGGCAAACTTGTTGGTGAGGTTTAGCATTGGATGAGTATTCAATTGTAAGAAAGATGGCAGAATCGCTCGGTCTTTATAGGTTATTTCCCTCACGAATATTATCGACCGATAAATCTTGGACCTCTTCATGTTTGGTCGAATATGTGTGGTCCGAAACAGGTCAGAAGGATCAAGACTACTTGAACGCTCTCTGATTGGTGGGTTCGTTCTAATTTCCAAATGGGATTAGCGGAATCTGACTCACTAGCCTCAATCATTAATCAGCCTTGATTTCCGTCCTCCACCTCGCTATACACTGACTCCTGTTGTTGCATCCTATTCGCTCGTTCGGGCTATTTTTTTTCTATAGTCTTTGCATTCCTCGCGACAGGTCTGTACGGTTGCCCCACTGCTCGCCTAACAATGGCCGACTGTTTTGTGGCCCCTAAACCGAACAATAGACGTAGAACTAAGGTCAAAAGTGGATGTGGGACTTGCAGGTGAGTAGCACCACGTCTAGCCTATGTTCCAGGGTCGACCTTAGATCGAAGGACGGTAGTATGAAGTTTGGGCTCAGCGAGTAGTAGGATCAGGAGGATCAAATGCGACGAGGACAAACCTTCTTGCCGGAAATGCAGTGCGACTGGCCGTACTTGCGACGGTTACGAATCACCCTTCAAAAATCAAGTAGTCAAGGAAGCTCAGTCGTGTAGCGTCATATCAAGTCTAAGTTTAAACCATGTCCAGTCTGCAGCTGTCGAGGTCACCGCTCGGGACATTGAGCTTCTAAACCACTACTTCTCAATCAAGACATTATGCGGGACCCAGATCTTCTGTCAAGAAGCAGCCAAACAAATCCTCCAAGCCAGCTTGACCGACCCGACTATACGGCACGCCATCTCATCCCTCCGAGCTCTTCGCAATGATTTCGAGGCTACCGCAGGAGGCGCAACTTCTATCCCAGAATCAACGCCAAACTACCAGTACGGTCTCGAGCAATACAGCATAGCACTGCGCGGCCTAGCTTCTCATCTTGCGAACCCAAGCCCTGTCGAGTTAAACTCGGCACTGTATTGCTGTCCAATCTTGATCAGCATTGAACAGGCACGGAAGAATTACGCTGCCATGGCCCACCATATCATCGGAGGGCTCAAAATCATGCATCAACACCGAGTGAGGCCATATTTCGCTTCCCCGAAAACTCTTGTCCCTCCCATGATTCTTGAAAACCAACCGTATCTCGACGTCTTCATCATCAAACTCTTCGCGGCGCCGTGTAAATTCGCGGATTCCCCGACCAACGCACATGTATTCGGTGCGGCGGAGCAACTTCCCGCCTCCAATCGACAAGCTACCGTGCCCGCCTCCGAGTTCCGCACAATCGCTCCCAATATGCGCACTGAGCTCTTAAACATCGCCACAACTCTTCTACGCCTCCTTGACAAAGTATCGGACGTCAAGACGTCCGAAGCTGCACTTCACCTTCTCTCCGAAAAGGCAGACTTACTAGCTTCCCTAGAATCCTGGCTCGCCAATCTCGACGCGGTACAAAAGGAGCTTGGCGGTTCTCGACCCGAGCCTATCTCGGTCTATTTCATGCGCTTCTTCCACCAGACGTTGAAAGTCGTTCTGTTGGGGACATTGCATGTGGAGTCTTCTTCAGATTTTCAAGACAGGATAAAATTTGAGAATGAGCGGTTGCAGACAATTGCGAACGCGGTGGATGAAAAGGTCAAGGATTATGTGTTTTCGAGTCAGACTGATGGTAATGAAAAGGGAGATACAGGTTCGAGACATTATAGAAAGAAGAATATTAGCATATGAGTAATTGAATTCTTGTTATATCATTAAAAAGATGGTGCAAGGAGACATCCTCTGCTAAGTACTCACCACGAGGATTCAATGTTCAAATGTCGTCTGGAAGTCGCTGCACACGTGATATCCAATACATTCCAAATTCACATCGATTGATGTTCCTATTCACGAAGTTAAGGCAATATTGCGAAACACACGAGCACCAAGATGATGAATAGAGAATTATCATGATAAACAATGTAATAACTACAAATTCTGAGAATTTAACCCACGTGACTAAATCATTACAGCATCAATCCATGATCGAACCTGCGGGCAGCACTACTCCGACACCCTTGCCACGTCTCTGTCATGATAACTAGCTCCACGGAAAACACTGCCCCTACGAGACCCCGGCACAGATCCACCCTGCGCAATCGAATTATGTCTCGAGCCATACAGCCCAGGCACAGCACTAACCCTCCTACCACCGACATCGTCCCTGGCAGCGCTTAACTTCTGCGCAAACGGACTCCTCTTGCGCAGCACAGGGCCCTTCCAGTAAATCACATACACCGCCGCGACGAGCACAAACGAGATGCAGAACAGGATCGTCGAGGCGTACGCAAGGTGGTTCGGGTTGTGCGAGTTGGGGATGTTCTGGAAGAAGGGCGTCGCGGGGAGTGTGAGCACACCGGCGAGGAAGTCGCGCGCCCATCCGTTTCCGCCCGTCGCGGATGCAGAGTACGGCCCGTACGCGCAGATCATGTAGTCGATGGTGGCCATGTAGATGGCGTAGTTTGCAATGCCCACGACGGCGGCGAAGATCATGGATGCGATCCAGGGGATTGGCGGGCCGGTTGACGTCCACGCGAAGCCGATTAGGCCAATGGGGAGGCACGGTGCCGTGTACAGGAGCCACCAGAGACGGGACTCGTACTGGGCGCGCTCGTTGTCGGGCTTTTCCTGGCGTTCTTTCATGTTGCGCTTGATGGCTGGGATGAAGGAAATCCAGGCGAGGAAGTAGCCGACGCCGATGGAGACGAAGGCGAGACCGACTTGGTAAGGCTTGAAGTCGTATTGTGCGTAGACGAGAGCGAACGACTGGATGAACATGAAGATGAGGGCGTCGGAGAAACCGGAAAGCAGCGAGAGGACCAGGACAATGGGCTCAGTGAGGAACATGCGGAAGGGCCGCATCCAGGTGACGAGGATCTCGCGCATGGAGAAGCGGTCCTTGAAGGGCGTGAGTTCGTTGGGGCCCCAGATGTTGAGGGGCTTGCCGTTCTTCTCGCTCTCGGCTCGTCGCTTCTTCGCGATGCGGTCCATCATGATGGTGGTGCGGGTCTCGGGCACCAAAAAGAAATGCACCAGCTGCGTCGCGCCGCCGAAGATGAGCTGGATCCAGATGTTCCAGCGCCAGGCTAGGAAATCCTCGACGAAGCCTCCGACGACGGGGCCGAGGATGCTACCGCCGACAGAGGAGAAAACGATGAATGCCTGGCTGTTTTAGCAAGTCGTTGATTTCCATGTCGGATGGGCATACATACCACTGCGTATTGTTGTGTATCGGCCTCCCACATATCGGCCACCATACCTAAGGTTACGGAACCACCAGCCGTCGACAAACCACCCAGGGCGCGGAAAGCGAGAATGGTGCCAAAATTCGGTGCTATGGCAACGGGGATTTGCCAGATGTTGACGAAAAACAAACTGAGCTGGAGGATGGGCCATCGGCCGAGTTCTTCACTCCAAGGCTGTCGTCGTTAGTCTCTCTGCATCTCGCAAAGCAGTCCGAATTCAGAACTTACTGCCCACAATTCACAACCAAATGCATATGTAATGAGGAAGATGGCAGCGCCAAGTCTCGCGGCCTGATCACTGACGCCGAATTCCTCTGAAATTCCTCCGATGGCGTTTGAATACAGCGAAGTGTTGAAGTTCATCGACACTTGCACCGTGAACACGATGCTCAAGATGGTCCTACAAACAGACAAACACGCGTCAACTGGATATCCAACCAATCATTCAGCAATGCGAGACATACCATTTCTTCCACGTGGGAAAGGTGAAACCGAGTTCATCGTAGCAGTCCTCTTCGGTGATCTCATACCGATCATACGTGCCATACTTTTCAAAGAAGGCGCGATCGGCGTCGGAGACGGAGCGACCCAAAGGGTTCTCCTTGTGAGGTTCGCTCTCGAGATCGTCCCTCTTCTCGGTTTTGCTGTCCAAGTCGTGGATCTTCGGGTCGGCTTGTTCCCGAGCGCTCGCCATGATGGGGAGTGTTCAAGGCAATGGCGCAACACGTTGGGATAGGTGGAAAGTATATTAAAATGAAGCGACGATGGGAGGCCGAAGGTTTTATATGGGAGCGTAAAGTGACTAGCCCCACGACACCCCAAAGTTTAGGAGTCGATGAATGCGGAGCAGCAGCGAGAAGGGGGATCCAGTTCTCTCTTTAAGCACGGCTTAGAATGGGCCCCGGTGGGGGGAGGGCACAGTAAGTTACTGCTACATAGACCAACAGTAGCACGCCTAGGTCACAGGCCCCCCGGTGTCGTCATTGTACAGGTAGACTGGACTTGCTGACATGTCTGGCAAAGAGAGAGAGAAAATGGTGGAGCCTTCAGTTTCTCTCCCACAGGATCCCAAGGTTTGCCTTATCGCGTGAGCGGTCAACCAGTGCAGAGCCGGCGATTTTATTGGGTCCTTACCCCCTTCCGTGTCGCAAGGTTTGCACGTTCCGCACAACACTACGTCAATAGGATCTGCGCGCGCGAGCAGCTTGCAGAGTTTGGAGTTTACAGTTTCGACAATTCCTTCTGTCGGTGAGGGGTTTGCCGTGTTGTTCAGAAGTTCTAGACTCGCATCTTCCTTTGTGTTTAAAAAACTACTATCTAGACTTGTCTTTGTTGTTTTCCAGAACATGACCGCCGGAGACAATGAACATGAGCGGGAATATCCTCGAGGCAAAGCTTCGCCCCGTTGGCAGCGCCAAGTAACGCCGCAAAGCTTTAGCCGCACGCTCCATGAACCGCTCTCTACGTCATCCCATACTTAATCCCTGCCGCCATCCGCTCTCCGCCGTCAGAGTCCCCGATCCCCCAGCCTCTTTGGCGAATCATGCTTGCGTCCGGAGTTTGAAGTTGGGGGAACATGCACTCCACCTGCGTAGCGCATGTCACGTGTACGGTTATCCATCCTTCGATGCTGATCTAGGGAACGGATGGCTCCATCCAGTCCCACATTTTGGAGGCTTTTGTGACGGAAGGAGAAAAAAGGAATTGGGCACGAGGCCGGCCGGATTACGCGTTGAGGTCTGAGACAGGGGAAAAGTCGAGCCATATAGTTTTCTGCCTCTCCTCATTGGGGAGTCGGTACTTTGACAGTGGGGACGACATTCGACATCGAACGATGCCAGTCAATGATTACCTTTACTGCTCAAAAATGAAAAATCCCGAAGAGACAACAAAAGCCAAAAAGTCGCAACATGCTCCATAAGCTTTCACAACAGGACAAGACAAGCTTTCTCTCCTTTGTGCCCAGCGGGTGCGGCACGACACTCGGCCAACGTTAACTACTGCGGGCACCGGAAGACATGGAAGACTAAAACATCTAGAAGGCTATTAGCGTCGCGACTTTGAAACCAGGTAGGTTACACCACTCGAGGTTTTACAAGCTGCGAGATTTCGTATCCGGGGTGCAGAAAATCATCGAGTTTTGTCTTCTCCATGTGACGTGCAACGCAATTCGGGTGTCACCGAAAAGAGCATCCCCCACAGCGGGGTACATAAGTGAGATGGGCTAGTTTTTGAGGCTGCTTTTCCTCATGGTCATGTGTTCATTTCTCCTTGCGAAATAATCGAAACTATGCGACTGTGAACCTTGGGTCACGGGCAGTAGTATGTTGTACAGTGCAAGTCGTTGGAGTGAAATAGGCTTCCGGCATCAACGACAACGACCGAACTTTTTTGCCAGAATCGAGCTGCATGTTCCAATACTACATGACCAAGTTTGAGCACAAAAGTGTTACCGGAATTTTACATTGGTCTATGGGCATCTAGACGCCCTCTTGAGGACTTGTTTCGCTTAACTCCGACGCTATGTACAGAATATAGACACGCCCCTACCGAAGAAACCGTTGATTTTACTCGGCGCCGTGCACGAACACCTTCTTCTCGACGGGTATCACTTCCTTGGGCCCAGGCTCGCCAGCCCTGCCGCCAAACACCAATTGAGCCCGTAGCTTCCACTCGAGCGGGATGTTGTAGTGTGCTTGCGTCTTCTGGTCGACGAGCGGGTTGTAGTGTTGAAGGTTGGCGCCGAGGCCTTCAGCCTCCAAAGCCACCCAGAGAAAGTATTGATGCATGGCGTTGGAATGCTCGGCCCAGTCGCCGTAGTGGTGTGCGTAGGTGGGGATCTTCTTCTTGAGCTCGTCCATTGGCGCGGGGTCGTTGAAGAAGAGGACCTAGGAGATCAATGTCAGCGGGGGATCTGCATGCGGCGTAATATGGAAGTAGCTCCCGCGCCCGGTAATGATGGCGGGGGCATCGGCTTGGAAAGTGTGAGGGGTCGAGAATAGAGACAGAGGATTTATGACCTTGCTCACCCCTCCAGGTAACGACCGAGAGTATACGTACAGTTCCTTTGGCAGCCTTGAACCCGTCAAGCCTCGCCTTAGACGTCGCCCACTGGTCTTCCGGCACGATTGGCTTCAGCACATCGTGGACCTGATCCCAAAACACCTCGTGCTCCTTGTTGAGCAGTGTAACCAGCCTTACGGACTGGGTGTTGAAAGCCGACGGGACGACGTTGGCAGCCGTCTGGACAATCTCGACGATCTTGCTGTCGGGGATGGGCGAGGTCTTGTCCAGCTGGTAGATGGTGCGGCGCTCTTTGGCAGCCTCGAGGTAGGACTTGCTGGCAGACATTTTGGGTGTGGATGTGGAGAAGGCGTGGGTGGAAGACAGCGAGGAAGTAGGCTTCAGGAGGGAGGATCGAGTTGTTTGTTGCAGAGAAGAGTGGGCTGCGTGGGCGTTCTTGTAGTAGCCGCCGCGGAGCAGAGCCCGCTGGGCCATTTGAATTGGATTTCTCAGCGACGACGCCATGTGGTGCAGCAATGTATGCGGGAATGCTGTATTCACGCCCAATGGGTCTTGGGAGGTTTCAATAACAGGGTCCGACAGATGCAAGTTCAGCAGCTGCTGTATGAGGATGGCGGTGATGAGTACTCCCGCAGTAAATCCGACGATGACGGAGCGTATATTGGCAAGCATTACGCTGGCTCACGGCGCCTGGCGTTGGTCGAAAATAAATGCGCCGGATCTTGTTGCATCTTGGTGAGATGTGATTGGGGACTACGGCCAAAAAACGATCCGGATGTCACTGCACGCGAGATCCGAGCGGCACAGGGAGGATGACAAATGGACGACAAATGCACGCTGGGCGGAATCGTGCCGCTCGTAGCGAAACACTTCGGCGCAACACTGCACGCGCAATCGGATCAAACAATCGTATCATTTTCGAGTGACCCATCAGTATTAGCCACATCGTAAATGTCCTTGATCAAACAACACTGGCTCCACCTAGTCATAGACCCACTGGGCAGCGTGAATCCTCTAGACAATCTGCTGGCCCCTTCTCAACACCAGCTGCCAGCATCAACATTCTCATCTTCATCCTCTGTCTGCCTCCCCCAAGATTCCGGATCGTGGGCACAGGATTCTCGGCAGATGGGTGGAGCAATAAACATCATGTGGTGATATGAGGGTGGATTATCTGGTCAAAGCTGGTGTTGGATGAAAACAGTGCGTTTATCTGTATAATGAAGCGTACACGATATCATCATATTTCGGCAGAAATTCCGAGCCTCTCTCATCTGGGGCGTTAGACGGCTGCAGATCGGTGTCTTAATCCACGTTTACATGCAGGTACTGACATATCTGACATTCAGTCTAGGCCCCGGGGTGATCTCAAGTTCGGTCACGTGGTAACAGTCACGTTGTATACATAGGTATCCGCTGATCCAATATTTGAACATTGAACTTCCTTGGAACAATGATTCATTGAAAATGAGCATCGCTGATTCAGCCTTTATGCCCACTGTTCCGTTATTTCGGCAAGGCTGTAGCATTCATTTGCCAAAAGAAGGATTTTCATCACATCAGGAACACAATTACCTGCAGAATCGACCTGAAAAGGCGTCACAAGAAAAACTCAGCCTGACACAACCGCTGGCTTACAGTTCATCACTCTTCACCAGCTGGCACATGTCTAAATTTTGAAAAATAATCTCAGAGCCAAGTCATCAGTCTTGTCAAGTGGAAGACTGATTCCCAAGTCTGTTTTTGATTGTAATTTGTAATTGTAAAAAGGTAAGTATATACTGTCGAAGAGAAGAGAAGAAAAAAAAGTTTTGTAAGAGAGCGAAAGTCTCCCAAGACTGCTGCTTCCAGAGCATAAAAAAAAGCCCTATGCTCCATCAAGCATCATCGTTCAAGCCAAGTCCCACCGAAATCTAACCGGAGACGGTGTACTGGGAGCTTCCACCGGCGTTGCCCCAGCCCTCGGTGGACAGAGTCTGGTAGTTGTGCTGGCCCAAGTTCAAGCCGAGCTTGGCCCAGGCGTCGAAGTGGCACTTGGTGGTGACGGTGCCGCTGCCGGGCCTCTTGGACTGCCTGTTGCTGATGTACTGCCAGAAGGTAGAGGTTCCCTGGATGGAGGGCTGGTTGACCTGCTGGTGCTTCCAGATGTCGTAGACGGATCCGTCGCAGGTGACGCTGCCGACCTTCTGGCCCTGAGCGGAACCGGCGCCGTTGCTGGTGAACTCCTGGATGTAGTACTCGACGAGGGGGTTGGTGGTCCAGCCGTAGACGGAAACGAGGACGGTTCCGGAAGTGGGGTTGGTCTGGCCTTGGAAGCTGATGTTGCTGGGATACAGTTAGTACATCGTTGTTAAAAGAGATGGTTGAACTACATACCGAGTGGTACCGGTCCTCCAGCCCTTGCCGACAACGAAGTCACCAGCGTTGGAGAATTGGACAGAGTATCCGTTGTTGGTGGGCGAGAAGTTGACGTTGCCGCTGGTCTTGTAGTTCTGGTTGTAGTCCTGGCGCTTCATCAAAGAGTTGGTGTTGAGCTCGAAGTCGGGAACAGAAGGATCGGCGACAGCAGCAGGGGCAGCGAGCGAGCCCGCAGCGGCGGACAGCGCAAGGGCGACGTGGGAGAAGGCAACCATGATGATGATGTTGATCAAAGGGCAAGCGTCAAGCTTTTGGGTAAAAGAGAATGATATTGTCTTGGAAGATGCTTGGTGAGCTTGGAATGCTTGGGATCGAGCAGGACGCCTAGTTTATATATGCTAAGGTCAGGATTAGAAGCGGGTAAAATGGCAACAGAGATTAAAACCACCGCGTCACCCCTTGAAGATTTCCCAATCCAAAAATGTCGATTCAAAGTGGAAGTGCCACTGGGGGGTTGTGTGTGCCCGCCAGCGCCACCACTTCATTAATTTGGGAGTTTCACCGTAATGCATTGCGGGGTGCATTAAATTGCCGGATCATATATTTCCAGAAGCCGCGGGTGTATGCTGCCAGCGCTATCGCTGCGGAAACATCTCGCTAGGAGATTTCCAAAAGGAAACATCAAGGGGCCAGGATACAAGTGGAGACCCTCTTTCAGGGACAACCTTGGAACGTATCTAACCAACACAGCTTCGCAAGACAGTTTGCAAGACATCTTCGCAAGTTGCGTCGTCTGATATGTTATTCCCACTGTAACTTTGAACATGAAGCTGACGATGCCAGGAAATCTTTTGATATGCACGCGTTTTCTGGGGTGCAGCTTGGCAAGGCTTGCCTTCGATTTACGGGAGCTTGTTAGAGTGCATCGCGTTGATCTCTCCCTCGCCCTAGGTGAATTCTTCCGAGGCTAAAATGTCTAATATCCCACGTCACGCGGCATGTTGATGTTCAGCCACTCATTCATTTAAATGGAATATCGCGACGACGAATTGGGAGTGGGAAATGACGCAAAGGGGTTTTCCCCCTTGCTAGTGCCGAAAATGCATCCCAAAACTCACAAACTCCCGCTAGTGCGAAGATAGCTTCCGCTGAGATGTTTGAGATTTGGAAGGACACGGCGAGTATGGTGAGTTCAGAACAAAACAAATCATCATTATGAAGTTGTTCAATGTGCGTGAGCTGTTGTGTTGTTTTACATAATTTGAACGGAGCCACGAATGCGTCAGTGTAGACTCCAACCTGCAAGCATGTTCATGTACTTTTTCTTATCTACAACAGCAGGAAAATGATCGCTGTTGTACACTATTTGAGCATATAGAAAATGACCTACGGTTGAAATTGAGTATCTGCTTGATAGATATAACCGTCACCCTGGCTTCTCTGCTATGTAGATTAGGATAAAGCTGTTTTCTTAAAAGAGCACAAGCGTGGCTGAACATAGCCAATGGTCCAGCAATTGATTGTAATTAGATACTAGAAGTATTCGCAGCTGCTACAGCGGCTGAGTATCGTATGTTGTAAGCGTCTACGGTGATTTCGATCTCAAGATGTGCCTTATGAATGTCCCGATCGTGCGTGTACGTTTCGAAACAACCCTCGTCTTCTCCTGTCGTGTATCTTGAAACAACGTGGCGCCCGTCTCGAACATTCCAATCTTACCCACATGTCTCCACTAAAACCCGAGAAAAGAGGATACCGCAACATAACCATCCAGGACGGTAAACAACACATCGAAAACTGTGATCCTATCCAACCCATTCCCCATAATCCACCGTCCGCTTGGAGCCGACAGTATGAAGTTCCCCCATGCCTGGCTGGCATTCGCGATGCCCAGGATTGTCAGCGCAAGAACATCCAAGTCGGTCTCAGAAGCGGCGAGAGCGGGATTTTTCGTGTGGCTCCAACGTCGAATATTTGTGAGCACCGCGTAGCCGACGTTGATGTAGCCCAGATATGCCATGATGTCGTGATGCCAGGGATCACCTTCGGGTAGCGACGAGATGGATGTGTCTTTTGCCTGCGATCGCTTGGCGATCTTGCGCATCATGTATTTTTGGCGGAAGGAGAAGTGGAGAAAGGCACTTTACTCTAGATTAACTCAATTTTGCAATGGGGGCGAGGCGTGTTTGGGACGCTTGTATCTGTACGTGACGAGTGGAGATCGATACACGAATTTATGATGTGATACGTCAAATATAAAGGTACGTACCTTGTGTGCCATAACTACAATTTGTCAGTTAATTTAGTGGTACCTCTTTCGCGATATGACAGACCAGGTTTCCGGTATACAGTGCCCTCAGGAAGTTTGTACCGACCATTGTGATATCTTTTTGCGCTGGCGAGAGAAGTTGCTGAGAGTTGTTTTGTGATGTCAAAAAACCTCGGATAAAGTTGATGATTACGACAGCATTCGTATATGTCGGTATTAAAGCGCCACGTGAAAGCCTGTATGATTATGCCAAGTCGGCAATGCTACATGTGATTATTAGGCTTACGAACGAATACGAGCCTCGGATGTAAGCTTAACAAGACTCGAGTGCTCGTGAATTAGGTAGGTACTACAAACTCATGTTCTTTGGGTAAGAAGGAAACGGAACAAGGCCCTATTTCGCGAGGATTCTTTCCTGTTTGCGTCCTTCCATGTTTCCGACATTGATCTGTATATTCCTCGAGAGATGGGCCGAAGTGGCTAATGATCATGATCCACGCTCGTCACACCTCGTTGTAGTGCTGTTAGATCAATATAATGTAATTGATAGATCAGGAGATACATCATCGTAAACCTATACGAATGCTTGCCGAATCAGCCTTGTAGCTGTTCACAGAAACATTCAGGCTATGGACGCGCACTCATCTTAAATAGGTGAACAATGATTGGTGAATATTTTAATACATCGTCATCCAAAATTGAACTTCTCTATGCGCATCAGCTTTCCAAGCGAGATAGGTACATAAGCATTGGAAAATGAGGCTTCGTTGACTGTGAAATAGATTTTGTACTGTTTGTGGTTATTCTCTAGAGATTCACATCCTTTCCTGATCGAAGATTTGATGCTAGCATTCTATCCACTGGAATAGGCGGTGGAGGCGCGGGTAGGTCTTTTTTGTCGTTTTAGTTGGTTTCTGATGAAGACTGGACGCCAGAAGGTGTGTCGATACCGCAGACTGCAGATTGTAGGGAAAAGTACTAACTGCCCTGACTGTCTAGCGTCAGAATATATGGGAACCAGATACTGAGGTCGAAATGACCCAGTGGCTAAATTGTGCGTGCAAGCTCACAGTAAACTCAAGGAGATTCCTTATAGCCATGCATCTAATCGTAGCCACATGCGATAGTCCTTCAAGGTATCTACCCGCGGTAGATTTTCCATTCCATTACCAAATAATCGAAGTAGATAGAGGTTAAACAGGGCACTATAGTCAGCAGGATCCGAGAGCTATCTTTGTACCTGGATCGAGATTCTCTCATCATCTCGCTTCATAGGGGACAACTGGCTTTTTTGCGATAGGACCCTGTCACCTCCGATGCGGATGCGCTATTGGGGAATAGTAGTCATGTCTCCGAGGGAAAGTGATCAGTAAAAGACGCAGACACTTTGAACAGATTTCTACGCTCAGACAATATCACCGAACTATAAAGTACATCTTCCTGTACTCGACGTCGTTTACGAAGTCAAATTGCTACTATCTACCTCCTATAATATAGCGATTCTGGACTAATCCAATTGGGGTTCACTACTGGGGACGTAGAAAACGGAAACGGGGATGGTGTGGGCTTGAAACCACATTGGTTTTCGAACGGAAAGATGTTCTGAACGCTCGTGGAGTCGAAGAACTGGTAAGAGCAGAACTCCAACCTCTGCTGGTAAGAGAGAAGTTCTGCAGGTGCAAAGTCATACACAAACAAGTGTTCAACGCCTCTAGTGAGGAAGTTATCAAGTCAGTAACAAAGTGGATCGATTTTGTGTCGCAAGACCCGTACGAAAGCGAGGGAGATTTACAGCAACGTTGGCAGCGTCGCCCCTCGATGCCCAGAATTGAGTCAAAACAAGATTTAATGGCTGTATCGATGATTCAGAAGATTTCAATAACTCTATGAAAGAGTCAGAGAAAGAGTTAAAGAATTCTATAGACGATTCAGAACCAGAATCAGTTAGCTCCATCAACAGGTCCACACATAGAGAAGTAGGATCTTAATAGAACTCTTTGAAGCAAATGCACAAGTGTCGTACCTGAAAACCCGCAGCCATGCAGTGATTTTCCTATAGATGCACATCAGATCTGCTTACGAAAAAATACTTAGCTAAGACTGAACACGATCAAACGTCGAAGTAATCATGGAGTCGAGGATCCAGACAGGATAACGGTAATCGCTAATCTGGGTCCCTGGGAGTTAAAGTATACAAGGATTCAGTAACTCTGAGGACCATCAGCGGTTCAATACCTTCAAAAGGGAGCTTGAGGAAATAAAAGCGATCTAAACAGCTCCGGACAACCAACCTTGTCGAACTAAAAACCGCATCAATCGGTCCGCAATTACTTAGTCTTACACCGACAACAGATAACCCACAATTCAGAACTGCGGGTTATCTGCTGTCGATGTAAGACACGATATATATGGCGTCAACCCCTTTCAGTTCCCCGCTGGCATTTGCAGAGAAACAACGAATATTCATGTCTCTAGTGCTGGAATCATACGGGGCATGGTACCGCTGTATTGGCACAAACGTCTTACAGCTTCTGCGTAGATTTGCTGGAGTGATGGAACTATTCCCGCTGGAACTTGGGTACGAAGTCTTTTGCTACCAGGGCGCTACATAGTATGGCCTATTGGGGCACTGATCATGTATTGTGACCACCCTGGATGTCTATAGCCAACTTTGTATCCACTATAGCCCCAGAGTTGTCAGTAAGGAATGAAGGCGCAGTCGGCTGCATATGGCCTAAGATTTTGGTCCGCAGCTCGGTAATGGCGATGAAGCGTGATCTCAGGGGCACCCTGTGCTCGCGGTTATTGTTTCGTCCACAAACCCGCCCTTCACTAGATATCCATCCACATCAGCAAAACTTCCCATATCGAAGACTTCGACAGTACTAACTTTCACCTCGCAATCACATGTAACATCTTTAAAAGTGGCGATACATATGCAGCGATATCCGGGTGTGCGTATACGAGGTTCGAGATGTACCCCTTGGTCCCCCTTTCCAGACCCACGCACCGACGCCTACCTGCACCGAAAGTAAGATGCAGGACATTTGTTTTGGTTGAAGGACTCAGTTGAAGCTGCTGCAGCACAGCCGGGAAGGAATCGGTGGTGTACTATCCCTTTACCGCTAGCACTGACCGTGCCGTGGACCTGTGGTTACCACAACGGTAGGTACTATGGGGAGCATGCAGTCGCTCAATCAATACATAGCCCATTCTGCACCCTCGATTGAAGTGCCACCCAATTCCTGCAGGCATGCATTCTACGAAATGCGGCTGTTCGTTCGAACTCCCTCGTCCCCCTGAACTCGAGTTGGTCACCCACCACTCCGTCACATCACCACCACACCTGCGGCCACAACACCATGCCGCCCCCACCCACACAACACGTCGATATCTATACTCTCACGTCGGAAAATGGTGTAGCTAACAGCCTACAGACTGTTCACCCTGACACTGCCGAGTTTCCTACGTGCAGGCGTGGAGGAGATCATCGTGGCGCTGGGTCGTGAAACCGTGTCGCGCACGAGGCGTGACCGTGACGTGGAGGTCCGTGGCGTAGAGGTGTTCGTGGCGTGGAAGGCGTGACCGTGGCGTGGAGGTGTTCGTGGCGTGGAAGGCGTGACGGCGTGACCGTGGCGTGGAGGTGTTCGTGACGTGGAAGGCGTGACCGTGACGTGGAGGTGTTCGTGGCGTGGAAGGCGTGTTCGTGGCGTGGAGGTGTTCGTGGCGTGGAAGGCGTGACCGTGGCGTGGAGGTGTTCGTGGCGTGGAAGGCGTGTTCGTGGCGTGGAGGTGTTCGTGGCGTGGAAGGCGTGACCGTGACGTGGAGGTGTTCGTGACTTCGTGACGTGTGGTGAACGTGTCCTCAGGAAGGAACCCTCCACCTCAACCACGGAAGGTGTGACTACCCCGCGACGTGCCCGTGACAATTCACGGATACGAAAAGTACACGAATGTATAGGTATCGACGTGGAACTCCCGTGTTGAACCGTGTGGATGAGTCGGGAGGGAATGGAAACATCTACACGGTTCCGAGCGCGATACGAAGAATCCTGGATGAATTCGGATATATTAGGCAGCTCTGCTAGTAGTCTCATGCGGTAGGTAGCTGCACGTCGATCACGACAAATTCACGGGAAGTGGCCGTTTCAAAACGTGTCGATCAGTAGGCAAGCTACGAAATCACAGTGTGGCACGATTTTTACGCGGTTCAGGGCGTGTAACTGTAGGTGTTCGTGTTCGCGTTCGCGGGTGGGAAGACACAGATGGTCATAGTGGGTCGAGGAAATCGATTGCTGTGCAAGGCGCAACCCCAACCGTTACCCCCAAGACCTGTGTAATACGTCTCGATCACTCAGACCCCCACCGAAAGCATGGAATACGGCTATATCTGCTACACTGTCAGGGTATGAGCCCTGTAGGAAGGCGAGGAAGGCACGGAGCCAGACATCCTCATATAGGCACACAGCTAGCTAGCACCCCAATACATACACATCATACCCATCCATGACCCTGATAATGGTAGCAGCGCCCAACGAAAATTCCCACCGCAGCAACGCGGTGGAAGGCCTGCGTACGCCCTCCAACGAGCGTGCAGCCAGGCAGCAAACACCATCCCCAGGCCGTGTCTTCCTCGCCTTTCTCCAGAGCTCATACCCTGACATACACCCGGATGCTGGGTGCACAATATGTATGCTAAAACATATAGGGAAGTAGAATGCGATGCTACTACATGCGATGCCCCGGAGAATACCACGCACACGCGAGAGAGGTGGCCATTCCTGGATGCGGTTGCTTGGAGCTTGCCTGGAATAACAAGTCATCTCGAGTTACCTGGAAGTTTCAGAGGGGAAAGGTATTGCGTCACATCGGGGAGCTTTGACTGTCCTGCGAAATCCTATCCCATTGTGACTAGTTATATACTAGGATTCTTAATACAAAAGTGTACATTCTGCAGTGGATTTCACTTTTAGTTCTTCATCAATGGATAATTGTTTGTGAAAACTTGAGATGATTGAGAAAGCAGGGACTATCCAAAGACGTGGATGATACTCGTTTTGGCGTGCCCCTGGGTCGAAATTGGAATATCTCTATAAGAAGATGACAATCTGCGTATGGTAATCGACAGGGCTTTACTGGAGTGAAAATATGAATTAGGGTTGAGAGCAAAGTTGAAAACAATAACAACCAAGGAGAGCAACGCCTTTGCATCTGCGAGGTTTAGCGGAAGAACGAACGTTAGCCATCAGCACCTTTTCAAGTATGTGTGGGCGACTATACACACCAGCGCAGCTCTTTAAAGATAAGGGCGGTGTGCTAGCAAGCATAGAAGCACGCTGAGCGTGAAACAGGTTGCAAGGTACTGCACTTACATGCCCATATTTATCTCTGTCATTCACGTGTGTCTGCCAATTTCCTGTTCAGGTCGCAGATTCAAAGGGGTTCGAGTACCCTGTCTATGAAAGTTTCTCTGAGTTCAGAAGAGTATCAAGATGCGACGTGATGTAGCGTTCTGCGACTTTAATCATCCTTGCGAATTGAACGGATGGTACCCGCGAATTTGGACGTGAAGATGTAGCACGAAGGCTCTTCTCCGTACACCGAGCTACACAGGAAAATGAGTATGTCACTACAACAATGGGGTGTTGGGTGATTGAAATAGCAAAATCTATGTTCATAGCTATGAAAAGATGACGTTTATTACTACTTGCTTTGCTTATGCTAGAATGAAGATATGATCCAAACGGTATTGAAGGAAAGTAAGAAGAATAAATAAGTCGAAATGACACGGAAAATTCCAAAATGCCTGTCTCTCCGGCCGTTTCACCACTTTATCACAACACAACGCAAAAACTCCACCCTGAAAACCTACAGAACTGCAACAGCGAGACCAAACATCCCCGCAAGAACAGGAGCTTTGAGACCGTTAGCAGACCCCGTGAAAGACGGCGGCAAAGCAGACGATATACGAGAGCCGGACGGAGCGATGGAAGCAGGCCGACTCGATCCAGTGGTAGCAAAAGGAGGAGACGAAGCAGCGGTTGAGATACCAGGGACAGCAGAGCTGCGGCTAGTAGGGGCAACGCCGACGCTACCACCGCCGGAACCGGAACCGCCAGTGGCGGTAACAGTGACAGTGACACCCACAGCGCAGGATCCCCCTGATCCACCTGGGCCGCTCCCGCTGTTGGATGATCCACTGCTAGTAGTTGCTGTTCTTGAAGATGATGCGTTGCTACTAGCTGTTGCTCTCGAAGATGCTGCGCTCGATACTGTGTTAGAGGGGAGGGACGTGCCGGGAGGTAGGTAGACTGGTTGAACATGGTAAACATGCTGTTGTGAAAATGGGAGAAGAATAGTTGGCCTACCATATGAGGAAGTGCTACCCACACCCGACCCAGCCCCAGAAGAGTAAGCTGGGACTGATGAAGCGCCGCTGCTTGAGGCGCCAGGAATATTTACACCCGCCTGCTGGCAGAGAGCGGTGATCACAGTGGTGACTTTCTGCTGGTCGGTAGTGCTGGAGCACGCGCTCTGGACGCAGCTGGTGACAGCCGGTGTCAGCTCGTTCGCTTTCTGGCATGAGCATTTAAAGTCTGTGAGACTGCATCCGACGTTCTGGACGCCAGTTGTGAGGCATGGCAGAGCACAGCTGGGAATGTCGGTGATTGACTGGCCAGCGGCAACGGCGACGAATGCGAAGGTCGAGGCGAATCTCATGTTGGGCAAATTGAAAGAAGTAAAGAATGTGTGTGAGAGACGGCAGTGAACGACTTGGCAAAGAGGGTTGTGAATGGTGCGTTGAGAAAAATAAATAAAGTTATGGTATCAAAGGTATCTTATAGGGGTTGCAAAGGGAGATAGAGATTATTAGTTTGGTATTTGATGGAGCTGGAGAGGCACGCTCGAGGGACCATGGTGTTTTTATCATATACACATTTATATATGTCGTTGGATTTCGAGCCGTCGTCGCGCCGTGAAAGAAGCTTTCCACTAATAAGAGCCGGTTTGCATTCGTTAGCCACTCTCGAAGATCATTGCAGATCAACCTCATCGACATGAATCTGGGGAAATGTCAAGAATGAATAAGACAGTTATAGCTTGCGTCATCGATATGTATGCCTTGTATCTGAAATATTGCTTTCGTGTAACGCGAAATATTTGTCAATCGTCATAGCTTAAAGGTTGAATAGACAAATTGAAACAGGTTTGCTTGTTCAAAAGTGCTGGGTGGTTAAATATTTAGCTTGTGGCGTCGCACTGGCGTTGACACCGGCCTGTTTCGAAGTGCTTTGGCGTTGAGATCAGCATGTTTCGAATGCTATGGCCACTAGTTTGCGTGAGATTAGTGCGCCGCCCTCTCAATATTTACCAAAAACATGCGGAGGGCTGTGCACGTTTCGTTCAGCTGATGAATCTTTGTCGAGAGTAGTTGGGGGATTTGGATGGCATATCAACTTTGCAAATTGTAAGGTGTGATAGAGGAAATCACTACAAGAGAATAAACAGATTTTCAGCACTTTGTGACCCGAATAATTTGTGATGGCCAGGGTTACGCAGCGAACATAAAGAAAGGCTTGCTATGTGAAAGTTTGACTGGCGGTTTTCTGTCACAAGCAAGTTCGCTGGCACTAGGAGGAGGCGAGAGCTGACGCTGGCATGCGCTTCACCACCAATCATTTTGATACACTAATGCATTCGCGGAGACCATATATTTGATGGCTTTTTCAATACATAGACATGCAATGATATCACTAATTTACGAGTTCTAGCTAATGAATTTATGTCACTTGTAAAATCTAGATTTGATCATTTGGTGACGCTGCGACGAACTTTCGATAGCCAATTCCACTTGGAACTTTTGCACGATCGAGCCATCATAAGGCGGGATATACGATTGAACTCATGCTTATTGAACCTATACTTTTCTCAAGAACCATTGCCCATACCGTCCAGGACGCTCTAAGTTCTCTGAGAATGAACCGTGTATCGTGAATTCGCTCTTCCTATGATGATACTTACGCTTCAATCGTGGCTTTCATTCCCACCTTTCCAAAACAATCCCAAAGTTCTGCTTTAGACCCATTGGCTCCTGCACCCTCCTCCTTCAATACAATTCTGTAATCTTCTCCCACGTAAATCGGGCTGACAGCTCTGTAATAGATCCTCTTCGGCGCCACTCCGCCCGCAACATTTCCCCGTGAATCCCGCCACAAATCCAGGATGTTGATGAGATTCAATGGGCCATGTACCACAGCATCTCTATGACCCTCTACCTCACGGCACCATTCAGGCAAAAAATGGATTTTGTGCGCATTAAATGTCAACGCCGAAAATCGAAACAGGCTCACAGGAGTCTGCCTAAAATCTCTAGAAAACACACCGTTCCCCACTCCAAGATCACCAAATGGCTTTTCAGTAGGTCGGGGCGGCACTGGAATCGGCGTTGTGATTTCCTTCTGAAAGATCCAACTCCTCCGATCTGTCAACGCGATCCCGCTTCCATTCTCAAACGTCTTTTCTACACCAACAACCAGCATTTCAGCACCAGTTTTTGATTTTTTGGCCTCTGCGCTGATTAATTTCGTGGTTTCCTGTACTGTTTGGCCAACACGCAGGGCCACATCATGCGCTTGGTTCCATTCCAATTCGCCGCCCGCCCACATTCGGCGCGTAAAGGGACGGAGTGGATTCACCGTACGGTCCGTGCCATCTTTCCCCAGTTCGCTCTCGACAATAGATGGGGTAAAGTAGACAAGATGGTACCCGGCAGGGATTGGGGTCCCGTCTTTGGGTGGAAGAGACGTGGTGGATGTGCGATTCAAGGTGATGTTCAGGAGATGGAGTTGGTTGGCATCGAGAAGTTGCGTGCGAATTGATACGGGAGAGTTGCCGAAGCGTGTGAGGAGTTCGCTGCAGATGTCCTGGGCGGATGCGGTGGCGAGGCGAGGAGTTGCGTGAATGAGGCGCCGGGGGATGAAGGCCATTGCGCGTGGGTTCCACGCCGGTCTAGCTCTTCAATTCACACTGTTCTCTTGTCGGATTGCCCACGTGCCTTTCAATGTCGAAGATGTTGCATATTCAATGCCGCCGGATATTGGGTGGAGCCAGACCATGAAGAGCGGAGCAAGGTCCGATAGCCGAGATAGCCGACGACATTTGTCCACCACGTCGATCTGCGCCAGGAACCTGCAAACTTCATTCTCTAATAAGACTCTTGGGTTCTATGAATATGCCAAAAATTCACACTATTGACAAACTGATAGCTGATTTTGGCAAATGTTTGATGTGGACAATACGCAGGTGTATGTGGATTTTGCATTTCCACTTCGGGTTAGTCTTGAGCCAGTACAACCTACGTCGAACATCTGCCAACATTGAAAGCTACATGCAACCTTTGATGGTATTTGATGAACGATTAGCGATAGGAAAAACACACACAATGGATCCTGATATTCGACAACGTGCGATGATTGTGCCAGTTACTGGGCAGCTGGATCTTCCTAGAATGAGGTATCATGGCATTGACAATGTATTATTAGTCTATAATCCCAGTGTGAGATAGGACGCCTGGGAGAGGAACTGTATTGATGCGCTGGAAATAGCTGCGGGGATCTCGACATTCCGCAATCACAAATGCGACATAATAGTCGCTGATGCCCCGTAGGAGTCGCCAATCCGAGCAGATGCCGTCCAGTCCTTGGACCACGATGGTGGCCTTGTCTCCGGCTGATAAGAGAGCGAGGATTGCATGAAGTTGGCGAACACCGGCAAGAAGTACGCCGACTTGATAGTCTGGCTTTTAAAGTCAGTTTGAGGAAAACAGAACTAGATTGCCTTCGGCTTATAGTCTGTATGGCGAGATCCGCTTTCCTTCCATTCAAACATACGACAAACTCTGCGTGCGAATTATATGGGGCAATTGGCGTAAACGCGACTCTTAGGCTATTTACGCTATCCATTACGGCACGGAAGTAGCCGAGCCCTGGGATGGTGTCCAATACCGGGCGATCTCCGCTTCTGCGCAGCCGGGTGCAGTTCCTAAGCACTACTAAGAAGTAGTTACAGCGCGGAAGCGAGCGGAATGCATATCTATATGGCTGCTGAAGCGGTAGACAAAGATGGTGATGTGCCGTGGTAGTCGGATTATCTCGCGATTCGATGACCGAATTCTTTTAATCTCGAACTCGGCTCTTCCTTGTTCATCATTATTATTAGATGAACGGATTTTCTTGATCTCGTCTTCGGCACGGCCAGACGAAAGCGGATTTCTGTTCGATGTTGAGGCCCGAATGCGGGCAAGCTCTTCTTCTGCTCTTTCCGAGCTGACACAAGTAGCCTTGGAAGGTATCCAATACCCGGGCAGGATTGCCGTGCTTGCGAGTAGACACTGATCCGGGGCGAGTTCTTCTTCTGCTCGTCCCTGAATCTTATGTGGAAGATGCTTTGCCGCTGCTGTTTGGAACGTGATCAAGACACGTGGCTGTTTCTGCACGTCGCCAGTGCCGCCGACAGCTAGAGATTGATGAGACTGGCTACGCATTGGAAGAACAAAGTCGTATCCTATCTAGGTCGCGTAATGACACGAAGACTTCGCGAGGTTATGGTGCAGTGGCGCGTCGGGATTGTGAGATGAGGTACCTCCGCACACCTTCCGACCAGCGCGTCGAATCTCACGACACACGCTACACCATCCGCGATCCACAGGTTCACGTTCGAAAAAATGTAGCGTATCGCGGAGTTAGATTCAAGGCGCGGCATATCATGTTTTCGAGGTGAACGGACGTGACATCAAGTGTAGGCAAGGTATGGCATGTCAGGACCGTATACCTTCCATATTAGGGAATTTCGGTGTCGCGCCTGTGACGTGAGCGTGACGTGCTGGCGTTTTTGGTTTTTGGGGACGTGTCTTGAGGAAGGGAGGTGGGTGGGTGGTGACGTGACGTGCGCCTTCCTTCCCAACGCCGCCGAACCTGCACGCCGCGTACACGCCACGTACACGGTATATATTCACGTGTTTTGAACGAGATATCTCGGAGGTTCACGATATTTTTACGTGGTAATAGTCTGTTTGGCCCTAGATACACCTCACTGGCCTGTATCTACGCGCGTCTGGCTACTGTGTGGGGCGGAACTGGGTGTGGGGAGGAGAGGCACTTTACGCGCGGGGAAAAGAGTCATTCGGACGTAAGAATACTTCAATAATTCCGAGTCGGTAATTGCAAGGTGAGAGAAGGTGCTGACAGTATTGGTACGGACGCGTAGACACTGTATAGCTGATGGTTGAGTGACACTCCATCCTCGATATGGTTCCGGATCCATGAAGACAACCTCGTTTTTCTCCCGATCTAGTACTGTGATTAAGAAAAGGCTGGGATGCAAGTAGATGGTAAGTAGAAGACGTACTATCGAAGACGTGTTGCGGGTGGTAAGGGGAGGCACAACATCAATATGGTAGCTTTACATAGAACATCATGTCTCTCGGCGCTGCCTGCGCACATAAAGCTCTACCTACGATGTAGTATGTCTGGTGTGCTTATACATATAATTTTTTTGAACTACGCACTCATTCTTCAGGGAACCCGCTGTATATGCAAAGGTAGACTGATACCCTGCCACGAAGCCGGGCTTAGAAGGTGATAGTGAGAGAGGGAAGCTTCCTGCCAAATGAGAGGGGAAATGAATTTGGGCAAAAAGTGATGAAGGCCAAGTGTTATTTACTAGGACGTCCCTGATTCGAACAGCCATGAAGCATGTGGCGTTAGCATCGACTCACTTCACACTGCGGAAACTCGCAGTTCCTGTAGAACAGTAATCTAGTAATCCGAGAAAATAGAAACTTCATTATCAATCTTACTGGCGATGTATCCCGCCCAACTTCACCTATCAAAAGTCCTCCAAACGGCCGTCTCAAACTCCGCCGAAAGATCCTGTGCCACATCATCATTCCATGGCAGAATCTGCGTTGCAAACATATATCCAATCCCCTTCTCCCTGTTCGCGCCCCAATGCAGATTCAGCAGCCCACTCCACCGCAGCGTCCCCTTTCTGATCAAATAATCCTCCCTCTCCACATCATGCGTGACAATGTATCCACCAAGCGCGTAGTTCGGCGTGATACCTTCGGTCTTACGGCCCGTGTGTGCGCCCCATGACATCTCTCCGATGGGTATCATGGCAGTTTGCTCGGGTCCTCCGTCTGCGAACTGCGGTGTGAAGAGCAACTCGACGGTTTCGGGTTTGAGCAGCTTTGGGGTATCGGATATGATGTCAACGAGAACGCGTGTGTAGTCCTCGACGTTGGAGTACATGCCGGCCCCGCCGTTTTCAGACTCGAAGATCGGGATCATGGGCTCCGTCATATCGACGAGCGAACCGTTTGGTTGCCTGACACTGATGCGCATCAGTTTCTCCGCAACGGCCGGTTTACGTTCTGGCAGCCACGTAAAGGATGTGATGTTGAGGGGCTTCGCGATGTTGTCTTCGACGTAGTCCTCGAGGGATTGCGAGTTCAACCGAGAGACGAGGAGACCGGCCCAGTCGAGGGAGCTCCCGTATACCCAGCCTTCTCCTGCTTCGAACAATCGCGGCTCGGGATAGTGTTTGGCGACGTCCCTGCCCATCTCGAAGACAGGGGACTGTCCCTGAGATTCTCTCCATGCGACGAGGCTGGGGCTCATTTGCGTGTAGGCTGCGCCGCTGGAGTGGGTTAGGAGGTGTCGGAGAGTGACCGGTTTGGTTGCATCGTGGAGTTCGAATCCTTTATCTCCTGTCGAAGTGATGATCTTTTGGGATGTGAATTCGGGGAGGTGTTTGTCTAATGGGTCGTCGAGCCCAATGAGTCCGCGTTCGACGCACTGCATTGCCGCGATGGATGCGATGAGCTTGGTGGCTGAGGCTAAGAAATATGTCGGATCAAATTGCAGGGGTGCTGCTCCTGGGGAAACTCCATTGGTGCCCTGGACATGCTGGTAAAGGAATTTGCCTATTCTATGTTAGTGTAAGCAATGCATAGTGTTCAAGATGATTCAATACCAGTCTTGTCAACGACGGCTGCTACGGCTCCAGCAAGGCCATTGGAGTCTTTCTTAGTGGCTTTGGCCAGAGATGCTTCGAACGAGTCCATATTTGAATCCACGGTTTGGATGTAGAGAACTATATCGTATAATTGATCCGTCACAGAAGAGAAAGTTTGCTCAGCCTCTTCATAAAAAGCTCAGATAATCGGTCGCAGCCATGTTTGTTGTTTATATACAACGAAAAAAACATTATTACTAAGCGTGTGTGGCACAGTACGAATGAGGCCACGTAAGAAATTTGCACGTTTCAATTCTTTGCACTTTTAGGATTCATGTGACCTACCTATGTAGGACCGACTATAACAAGGCATAGTGTACGACTACGAGGATTTTTCCACATGTGGAAAGACTACATCTAGTTGGAGACACAGACAGGGGATATACCTAGTTCATACCCGCTAACGCTTTTCCAACAGGCCATTTCCCCTCATTCCAGGACCCGCGCCCCACTTAGATACTGCCCGAGGCCCTGATTCGTTTTTCTAACAGGCTTTAGTCAACCGAGTCGAGAGAGACCCAATTATTGTGCTATATAACGGGTGGGATATCCCACCGGTCGACTAGTTATTTGTCACTGCAGTGGCTGAGTGCTCAGAATGGGGGCGAGGTTGACTCTGGCAAGAACTCTTAATTTTGCGATATTGGGAAGCTTTTTAGGTAGGAGCATCGTCCTGGTTGTCTCTCCACTTGTTTCGTCTGTCATGACACACATCGAAGATAGACTTCCCAGAAAACCCACCTTGGGAATAAAAGCCATACTTCGCTTGGACTCGCGGGAAAGTAGAGATTAGAGTACCCTCTGAGACGCCGATGTTCATATCGGCGATGTTGATGTCGTCGTGTACGCTAGCTTGCATCGGAAGGTTGTTGTGATTCGCATTGGTTGGGGTGTTGCTTGTATTGGTGTTATTGTTCATCGGAGTATTGAAGTTTGGAAAGGCTTCTTGTCGACGCTCGTTCTTCAATTGGAGCAATCGCAGTTCCGGCTTCATACACGGTTTGGTGATGACTTTGTCGTAAGATTTCCATAGTTGGCGTATGCGCTCTGGTAGCTCGCCTTGTTGATTCAATAAGCCGCTAGCAGCGGCGGTCTGGAGCAGGGCCTCTACTTCCACGGAGAGATCTGAGATTGCTTCGAGAACATCATCGGACCTGTTTTTCTCGGAGGCTACGACCAGGTCCTTTCGCTTCTGATAGGTGCGCTGAGCCTCTCGGACTTGAGCGCGTCGCTTCTGGATTAGTGGTCAGCATGTGTGTCGATCAGGGCTGGCAGGGGTTTTCCGCCGCTAACTCGAGTTCCTCGATAAAGCAATGTACAGCAGCGCAATATGGAAAAAAAGTACGCGGGAAAAAGTAAGTGAATACGTACCTCGATGGCTGTCTCATCGCGTGCTCTATTCACGCGAGGCCTTCCGCGACCCCGTCGAGATGGTATGGGTGCTGATTCTGACTGTTCGATAGTAGGTGTGTTCGTGTTTTGCTGTAGTACGCTGTCGGTATCGAGGCCAAGGGGGAACCAGTTCGAAAAAGTTGGTTGTTTCTCAACACCACGCATCTGTGGATTGTATACATTGTCATTCATCTCATCGTTTCCCACAGTATTCATTGCAAGACCGATCAGAATAATAAAAAAATTGTGTGGTGGTATAAGAGAGCGGCGTGGGTAGATAAATGGTGAAGTGATCAGATAATCAGTAAAATCCGGAGGACAAAAACACCGCCTCCACGTTGAAACGCTAATTTAGTAACGGGAAATCCGGGGGTTGATTGGTCAATTTCTATTCATCAGGATCATTACACTGCGTCTGTACGCAGTACCGAGTGTGTCAACCTTGTTTAAATACTCGACATTGAGAAGAAGCATTTTTTCTAGTAGGTCAATCCAACACTCCTCTATGATTATCATGTGATTAGGTAGTCTTGGCATTCCCTTTGTCTACAAACATCATTGATTGATATGTACATGCATATACCCAAAGTTCAGCGTCCAGGTCACGGCATCTGTCTATACATCAATGAGCTACCATATCGTATGACCTCCAAGTCCTTTCATTTCAGCGGCGCATTGTCCTTTGAAATTCCTTCTTCACAGACAACAAACACTCGATACTTTGAGGATCGTCCACTACCCCTACAGAGGTATGTATCGAGCTTCCTAACTGACCTTCCGACAGAATCATGTGGTCTTCATCTTCTGACACGTGCTTTAAAGACCGCACACCCATAGTTTGAAAAGTGTTAGAGACGTATTACGACCCCGTGTATAATCCAATCTAAAAAGCGGAAAGTACCCGCGCACCTCGCCTATTCCGCATGAATTAGCCCCCACTGCGCTTTTGTCCGTATAAGGTTAGGCGCTACCACCCTTCACAGCAGCAAGCTTGATCTTAAACCGTTACCGAACCGATTGGGACAATGGGCTCTAAGTAGACGGTTTGTTTTTATGCATGAAGATAGGGGTTTCTCTATCCGGGGGTTTTGATCTTCGTTAATGTCGATCGGCGAATCGAGTAAATGGGTGTTGCCCTGTTGATGTTTCGTGGCCAACCAGAGTCAGTGGCAGAGATAAGCTATTTACAAGAAAGTAAACGAGTATCGAATAGGTATCCTTCATTCATAAAGTCCTATTGACGCGTTTAGGGTAGTTAAGCATCCCGGCTTATTGTAACGAGGCATCAAGATCCGCCCATGTCTACGCCTTTTCTGATCCCTCATAACTTCGTAAAAGGTTAACTACAAGGCAGCCTTCTCATTCTTCACCTCGACACTTTCTTGAACGGGACCACTCTCAGACTCCTCGTCAATGCTCTTTCTTCCAATAAATTGGGACTCCTTCAGGTTGTTCAACGCATCTTCCTCCTTATCGGTGTTGCGGAACGTCCACCAGAAACCAATGGCACCGATCATGGCAACCACAGCGACGGATCCATAGTTCCACACGAGCAGCGGGTCCTCAGAGAGACCGACCAGAGCTTGTCCAAGGGCAGACGAGACGGCAGAAGTGAAGAGCGCGATACCCTGGACGGTGGAACGCATGTTCTTGGGGGCTTTGGTGTACGCATATCTGGGATCGCTGTTAGTGGAGAGTCTTTTCGACGTTCCATCATTACTTACTCAAGCTTAGTGATGGATGCCAACACCTCAGACATTCCAACCAATCCGTAAGGGAAGACCTGCACCCAGACCGAGATGTTGACATTGCACTTGTGCTTCGCTTTCTTCATCGCGTTGATGTTCGAACCGCAGGGGCTCATCTTGTAGATGTACGCCTGGATTACAGCCGCGCTGACCATGGCAAGACTGGCCATGACGAAACCCGCCGTGATCTTTTTGATGGGCGAGAAGTTGATCTTGAACTTCCTCAGCAATGGGTAAACGATGAAGTCCATGATGGGGACGACAATGATGATGAAAATAGGGTTAAGTTTAGAGACGATGTCGTTGGGTGTCGATCCTAGTTTCATGGTGCCGGCTTGGGAGACGAGGTTGTTCATCATCTGGTTGTAGGCGAGCCAGTAGAGCGGGTACCAGAGGAAGACCTTGCAAGCAATAACACCACGTCGAACCTCGTCTACCCACTCATCGTCGAAAGTCATCCATTCTGGAGGTTCTTCACCACGAGCGCGGATGACGGAAGGCTTCGCATCGTTCCAGAAGTTGGGGTCGCGGACGTTGTTGGCGCTGCAATACCGTTAGTGTGAACATCGAGCCAATTTTTGAACGGAGAACACTTACAAGGTCTTGGGGTTCCAGGAGCCCTTGCCCTTGAACGCAAATCGGATAAGTTTCCACGCCTTGCCCATGACAGAGCCAGTGGGAGGCGAGAGCGTGTAGTATTTCTTGAACCATAACAGAACAGCCGGGCAGACAAGATAACAGATGGTGGGCAAAGTGAACGAAAGCCAGAAGCCAACAAAGTGCTCCGAGTAAACCTAAAGATGTGTGAGCCTACTATCTCTTCTGCTGTTCATGACTGTACGTACCATTGCTAAAGATCCAGTGAGTGATCCGCAGTTGATCAACAGGTAGAAATAGATGTAGATACGGGCCGTCGTGTAGGCAGGGTCTACAATCTCTTTTTGGCCTCTTTTATTCACGCGCACGTATGCTTTCTGGTCCTTGTACTGCTCGGCGATCAACGGTGAAATGTTCGACTTAAAACCTCCGGTTCCGATGCCCATGATTACGAGACCAAGGGAAAAGATACCCATAGCGACGTTGGGGCGCACAATGACTTGAGGGATAGCGGAGAAGATGAGGACAATGTGCCCGACAATGGCAATGAGGTTGGAATACTGGATGGTAAGGTAACGTCCCCAGTACTGATCCGCAAGGTAAGCACCGAAGAGGGGCGTGAAGTAAGACCAAAATTGGTTGACTGCCAAAGTTAACAGATGATTCAATGTTTTCAGCAAACGCAACATACAGGTTGTCATTCCGGTCGAGGCACGCTGGCCCATACCCAAAGCTCCAGACCCTGCGCCCTTGAGGAACCCTGCGCCAGTCCTCGAACCTGGAGGGAGGTCTTTTTGGATGAAGTTGACGAACACGGCGCTGGTACCGTAGTACGAGAAACGCTCAGCGAACTCAACGAACGCGACTGTCCACGCAGTCCAAGGGATTCGGCCAGCGACACGAGGAAGAGTCGCCCACTCCTCATCCGTAGGGAAAGGTCCCAGCAGCATCTCACCATCATCAATGGATCTGTTGCTGGAGGTGTCTGCCACTGGGATAGGCTCCACAGCCGAAGCTCCCTTGGTGACCTCGAGACTTGCGCGAGTATCCTTCATGATGGTAGCCATGTCGAAGCACTGTCCTAGAGATCGAGAAGGGGTAACGAAGCGCGTTTCCACTGGCGCGTGGCCCTCTCAATTTATGTATCCCAAGCTCCCCATACTACATTGACTGTGCCAGAAAGGCCCAAGACCTCGGGATTACGCTTCAACCACTGAGAGCGTGCAAAGCTGCCTATCTCTCTTGTTTCTTGGCTCCTGTTATCAAGAAGCGCCCGTCAAAGGCAGTGGCACCAAGGCCCAGACTCCAGGAATTTGCCCCGGACGTTTGGTAAAGACGGGCATATTGCGCGTGCAGGCCGCGATGCAGTGATATCCAATCAATGCCAAGTTAACGCCCAGATCGTGGAGATGTTCTTCGCTCCTCGGTAGAGCTTAGTGGCAGGTTGCCAAGTGTTCAAGATTGTGAAAAATGCTCGGCGCAGTAGTACCACCTTCTTGTTTAAGCATTCGTTATCCGACCGTACAAGAGAAGGTATGCGGAGGGCTGCTTGGCCATAATATTGCGCGCAAACCTCGTGGTGGATGTATTTTGGATTCTTCTTCGAGGCTCACGGGCTGATCCTGCATCTGCAGCTCGACGCTGGCGAGACCACCATGCGAACGTCCTTGAGCCAGCATTAACCGAATAGTATGTTGAACGCAGTTCGGCGCAGGAAAAATTCGAGTAGGGCGTTGCTTCGTTTACTCGTACGTGTGACTTCGTATTCGACAAGGCGCCGTTGGATCTCGCCTTCCCCACTAGGGCTCAGTAGAACTTTAAAGGGCATTCACCATGGAAAAAAAATCAACCCTGTTTTGTGGCGCCCTGGAAGTGAAGCCCGGTGAAAGCACCTGCTCGTTGCAGGCATAGCGAAATCTTATATCCTGTTTTTATACTCGAGTTGTAGCCAAATCGTGCACGTATTCGTTCTCAGTGTAAACGGTAACTTGCGACTACTGGTGAGAGCAGGGTCTGTGACACTGTGTTTTTTTATTAAGCGCCGAGCCACTGGGTTCCCATTGCATGAAAGCTGATCGACCCGATACAGAAAACGTTAATGGCGTAAGCGTGATTCACGAAAACTCTCGTGAATCTTCGATATGCCTTCTATGCGTCGACCTAGAATCAATCGAGATAGCTGGAGCGCAGTTCATGCTTAAATGAAGAGAGTTGCGACGACTCTTTCTTTTCCCCTTAAAATGATTGATTATGGAATTTCGATGTGATAGGCCCTGGTGGCGCAACATTCCATTGATGGATAAACGCATCGCAAGATCAGCGTTGAAGAAACAAAGCAACCAACATCCAGAAGTAAGGTTAGTGGCTTGGTGTCAAGCCGAAATGGCCTTTTGTTCAACCGCGCCGCGTCTTCTTATCTACCGGCTTCTGCTTAGCACTGCTTACATGGCCAAAACGATGGGCCAAGAGCATATTGTATGAGAGTAGGAGAGCCTTTTTGTGATTGATTTGTTGGTGTTTTCATGCTCGAAGAGTTTTTAAATTGATTGGCTGGGTCCTACATGTCAACCAATGTTTAGCTTGCTGAAATCTAATATGTTGTTTGATGATTCCATAGCTGTTGTCTTGCATCGTGTGCAAAGCACTGGCGAACGTGGCACAGTAGCGCTATCGAATCACCATTCTATATTGTTTGACTAGGCAAATTTCAAATCAGCAGTTTCTAAGCAAGACTTCTTTCCCCTCAATCATATCCCACATCGGCTTCGCTTTCACCATGTCGGTGCCGGACTCGTAGCGACCCCCATCCGTCTTCTCCCCTACATACTGTTTCGCAGACCCTTCAATCTTCTGCCAGTCCAGCTCCGCGGTAACAACACACATGCCGTCCTGCGCGATCCCAGCCACTGCATCCATAACCCAGGAGCGACACCGCCAGTCTGGGTTGCCCTGTATGGCCGGAACCCCTCGAAAGAGCGCGATAAGACGCTGCTCATCTTCAATCTTGGCTATAGCAATGCGCGCGAGGAGATTAGTAGCTGATTGCACGTCTTCTACGGAAATCTCCTCGTAGGACCAGCCGAGAGGTGAGTTCTTGACGTGGTGTTTTGTGCCTGGCTGTGCGTCTTTGCTCGCTCCCTTGAGTCCGATCAGGAACGCCCAGTGATATCTGGAGAGGTTAATACGCGGAAGGTTAAGTGAATCAGAAGCTGGTTTACTTCCGTTCTCCCTTATGGGCGGTACCGGTGGGGTATAGAGCAAGGTACAGACGCTTTTTGTTGGAGCGCATGCTGTGGAAGATGAGTGAGCGAGTGCGACGGGAACGCCCCCGTTCTACGAAAGGTTTGCTAAGCGACGTTGGGCGTGCAGTGGTGGTGTGCGCGCGACAAAGGTTGCATTTGAAAGGAGAAAGCCACCTTTACCTATAGTCTACATACCTCTAAATTCTATATTAAGGCTGAATAGAGACTTCTAGAGACTGAGCAATCTTTAACCGTCCTGCAAGAATAAACGCCCCTTGCTAAGACGGAATCAATACTATCAATCTCCATCGCGCTCTGGTGTACGATAGTTATCCAATGCGCAACATAACTAAATATCATCAGTTTTGATCAAGGCCTTGGATGAGCTTTTGACTTTACATGAGGTCAATCCATTGTTTGAATTCGAGCGCACCAGCTAGACAGGCGCCAACGATCTGGGAAGGACATATCGTTTGTACGACACCCTCGAATGCGAAGACTGGAAGGCATCTTGTTGTGGAGGAATGCAAAATTAGGGTCTGTTCGAGAACAGTCGTGACAGTGTCGCTCAGTCGCTATGTGGTTACACGACTGCATTTGGTACCATGTTCTTCGATCCCTCGTCGACTTGAGTTTCCTCTACGCCTCCTTGCTCGTCTTTCGTCTCGAAATCTTTGCCTTTTCCGAACAATCGCTTCATCATTGCCCCCAAATCCCACCCCCGCGCTTGCCATTCTCTTCCTTCAATACTCTCATCAAAAGTTTCGCCCCGCTCTTTCGCCCGCTTTCGTATCCCCCTCGTCCTCAGTCGCCAGATCAGATGGCTGACGACCATTGCCATCTCAATCGCGCAACACAGCGCATAAAGAGTGCCGAACAGTGTATCGAATTCTGTTTGCGCCACCAGAGACATCAAGCTGAAGAATGCGCCACACCAATCGATGCCGAGGAAAATGAAATCGATGCCCACAACGCGACCCCTACGCTTGAGAAGCTCGAATGGGATTGGAAAGTATCCACCGATCAAGAGGAGAAATGCGATAATCCCAATGAGAAGGACTGGCCATTCAACTCCGCGCGCGTAGGCGGGGCGTATGGCGTAAACGAGACCGGTTTGGATACCTGCGAAGACTGTGAACAGGCTCAGTAAAACGAGTGTCGCGGTCCAGGCTCGCCATTTTCTGGTTCACAGTTAGTTATTTTCGATTGACATGACTGGATACGATCGATGGATCACGAACCGGCCATATACCATGCACTGCGCCCAGCTAACACCACACAGCGCACAGAAACATTGCGGTTGCACAATCAACGGGATATTGAACTGCTGCGCTATCGCATACACGCCGAATGGTACGCCGCTTGCTGACCACAGAAACATCATAGCCGAAGGAAGTCCTTCGGTCGTTTTGGTGCGGTAGTTGCGAATAAGTTGAGGCACTGGATGATTGATCAACATCTACTCATAACAATACAGGAGGATTTTGCACCTACCCAATTGCACGCACCAGAATACCGTTCCGATGGTGCCCAGAATGTTTGCTGCGAGAGGGATCTCGCCTTGCGGAGCCATGTCTGTTGCGCCGGGTTGTGAAGTCGGTCGGAGTGAGGGGAATGAAGACAACCAAAAACTTCAATGACGAAATCACTTCCTAATCAACGCAGGTGGTGATTCACCGTCGAGTTATGGGCGAAGTAGAATCAAAATTTTCCCTTCCATTGTTGTGTCTTGCAGTGATAAAGGCCCGTTCGTCCATTTTGGAAGTAGGATGACAAGTTTTGCAGATTTGCTAGGATAGCGCAGAATTTCGCAGCGCTATTCGCCTCGATGCTGAGAAGGTTGATGTTCCGCGGGGCGAAAAGCGGGGACCGGGGACTTAACTACCATATCCGTCAGCCGGTGGAGTACATGTGGAGAGTCACGAATGGCGCCATTTGTTGTAGGATGCGGTTCTCGAGTGAACACTTTGAGAGGATTGAGGTGTGCAAATATCAATCAATGCGTACATTGGCTCACTCTAGTAGGTGGTAATCGTGAAAAGCAAGAACGAAATAAACCGAGAACAAGGTAGCATTTCTTTCGATTTTTGAAGAGAAAAAAAAAGACAATATGAACACAGCTGCCCAGGGTCTCTAACGTCCCACAAGCCCGTACACTACTCACGTGTTAGCAGTCTGAGGTGTTTCGGTACGACCTTCAAATGTTTTGTGGAATCAATTCTCATGCCTTCTTATATGCATTTGGTGTTTACGCGCGGCAGAGCGGCAACGAACATATGCTTTTTAAAATAGGAAAGATACTTACCTAGATACAGATCAAGTTTTCACAAATTTGCAACCATTGCCCAACTGTGATAATGCATACGCCATGTGCAAGTTTAGCCTTGTTTGCTACACGGCTGGGATGAACAGTGCAGAATTACATTTGTGTATGCAAAAAAATTGCACATATCCTAATATACGACTTTAGGATTAAAGAAACATCACAGAGCACCTACAGCGCTTGGTCAGGTGACCAAAAATGCACTTGTCTAGAATTGCGCTAGTCTCAATAAAGTAACCAATCTCTCATTGGTTGAAGTCGCTCGCTTTATACTTTCGTCCCCGGCTGCACGGATTTTACGCGGCAATAAGCGAAGGCAATGTATAAACCCATCATCATACATGTCCTTTGATGAAACAAGTATGAACATGTAACGGGGTATGGAGTTAAGGTAGGGTCTGCGAACTAGCTCGCATCGAGTAACATATCTCGTATTGGTCAACTTTCCTTTCACTTCAGTGATCCCATGTGAACTCGGAAGTCGTATAGACACATGAAAAGTATAAAAGAAAGCAGTCTGGATATGCAATACTTCATTACAACAGACATCAAATCCTTCATCTTTTCTCGACATTTTGCTTCCATCAATTACACGCCATGATTCCCCAGCACCTTTTCAGGAACTCTCTTACGACTTACGCCAAGTTTGGTGCCACGACCGATGCTATCGATGTAGCAAAGGCTTTCTCCAGAAGAATCCAAGGCAAGAACATCCTTGTCACCGGTGCCAACAAGGGCGGCATCGGGTTTTCGGCTCTTCACGCCTTTGTAAGTGTCACTGTAGTAACAAAGGAATATCTTGCTGACCTTTTAGGCCTCTCAATCACCAGCAAACTTGATCCTCGCTAGCCGCACTCCAGCAAAAATTCAAGAGTGCATCGATGCTCTCAAGGCAGAGTTTCCCGACGTCAAATACCACGCGCTGACCCTAGACCTGTCCACCCAAAAGTCCGTTCGTGCCGCCGCCTCCGAGCTACTTTCTTGGGACGAGATTGATGCTCTAGATATCCTAGTCAACAACGCAGCTGTAGGGTTCGGCACTCCGACCCGAACTTTGACGGAAGACGGCATTGAACTGCACTTCGCCACCAACCATATCGGACACTGGCTCTTCACCAATCTCATCATGCCCAAGATCATCAAGGCTGCAACCCGCAATCCGAAGGGCGCCACCCGCATCGTCAACGTAAGCTCGGGGTCTCCTTTTGGCGCCGGCATCCGCTGGAGCGATACCAACTTTGATAAGAAGACCAAGGACCTCCCCGAAGACGAGAAGCCCAACGCAATGTTACATCAGATGTTTGGTATAACAATCGACGAGGAAACCTCTTACACAACCCTTGAGGCATACAATCAGAGCAAAGTCGCTAATGTGCTCTTCGCTGTCGGTGCAAACGCGCGGCTTTTCGAAAGATATGGGATTGCATCTTTCGGTTTGCATCCTGGCGTTATTAAGACTGAGTTGAGCCGCGACAGCACTGAAGAGCAGAGGGAAAACATCAAAAAGATGAACATAGAATACAAAACGCTGTCTCAAGGGTCGTCCACGACTTTGGTGGCGGCTTTGGATCCAAAGGTAGTGGATGGCTTGACTGACCAGGAACCTGCTGTATTCTTGGCTGATTGTCAGATGACTGGGTTGCCTCCAAAGAGCTCTTCGAAGGAGAATGGGGAGAGGCTCTGGGGCCTTTCCGAGGAGTTGACCAAGGAGAAGTTCTCCTATTGAGTGGCATCTTGTATCTGCTAGGGGGCTCTAATGTAGCTTATGGGACAGAGGTCGTTGTTTTGTGTAGTTGTTGTACCTAGCAGTATTTATTTGGAACTAAGAACTCTTGTACAAAACACTACTCACGACTGAATATGTGATCCGACCCACCCTGATCTTTGAACTGCTTACTCGTCTCTCCCGGCCTTTTGGATGAATATTCTCTACCAAATCTCTCCATGAACCGGAAGGATCTTATCTTCACCATTTTGAAGGCTGAAATAATCCACCAAGCCATTGTACAACTGTCAACTGGTTGTTGATAACACGAAAGTAGACTGCTAGCGCCATAGAACAATCAGAATAGGTATGGCATTAAGATCAGTTGGAACATCATATATGCTTGCTTTTCCCAGGCGAATCCGTTGGTTTTGACGTGAGTCGGACCGACGGATATATGGGCTTAAAGCCGGTCATTGTACTTCGCACTTGGCGAATCGCGTCTTACTAGATAATCTCAAGCTATGAACATCCAGCCCGACAAACCTACGCGCAGAAAAACAAACACAAAGTAGAAAAACACAAAGGCGATTCCGTCACCCAGTTCATCATGACAAAAACATTTCATTTCGTTAACGGCGCAAGCACAGACCGAAAGGCGCGAAAAGAGCTCCGACGGCATGTAATGCTAGGCAAAAATGCCGGCAGAACAATCCATCGACCGTCGAAAATCAAAGCATTTCAGCAAAAATCGTTAGAACTTACAAACAAGGATGATTGTCCGATGCACACGAGACGCAGTTTTGAGCAAGTATCAAGGAAATCCGGTGGCATCGGAACAGCTTTCAGAATGTCTGAAATGAAATCGGTGGCATTTCCCGTGGAGCTGACGCCACAGTACGTGGAGATATTATCAAACTGTGCGATATTTCAGCAAATTCCCTATACTGTAATTTTTTTATTAACAACCTATAGTTCTCAAGTTTGTAGGGAACGGAATGTACCCATCGCACATTGGAGTGTCAGTGGAGACAGCCAAGCGGACTTGGCTTCAGAACATATCGACGGATAGGTCTAGTATGCCACCGAGCACCTTTATTGCTTGCAGAACGGCTAACGACTAGATTAGCTTTCTACTGTAACGTCGCTTTGATGCAGGCTTGCAATGCACTCTTTCATGAAGGAGAGCGCGATTCGATTGTCTCTTCGCTATTCCTCGCCAGAAGCATAGCCCACGTCCGCAGAAAGATCGAGAGTGAAGACGCCCTGTCTTGCTCGACTGTCGCAATAGTACTTTCATTAGTCACCCAAGAACAGTTTCGACACGAGCATCAAGCTGCACGAGTGCACTTGGACGGACTGATACGTATGATAAACCTCCGCGGAGGGCTTGATACCCTCACAGAAACAGTCCAAGTTCTTTTGAAAGTTTGCAAGTAAGCTGTTTCCATACACAAATACGTCATTCATATCTGATTCTGCAGGACCGACATCTTGTTTGCTCTTGAATATGGGAATCCGCCTGTTTTCTATCGAGACCGAATGACGCAGATCCGGTCGACGTACAGACTAAAATTCAAGGCGCACAATGTAAATCAGAATGTCCTAATCCGTCAAAACCATATAGCCGAAGCTATGTTGCATGTATTAATGGACGTTTTCGATGTCTGCGTGCTCTTCAACCCTCCCGACCACCAGAAATTCGAAATGGACCTATATTCATATCAAGAGGTCCTCGTCTCCATTTCCTACCGTTTATTAACACTCGACTACATATACCAGCAGCCCATCGTTCCGACCACGGAGACCGTCTACCAGCTCGGGTCGATAGTGTTTGTAATGACTCTTTTCCTACAATACGGGCGCAGACGACTTCATCGTTTCACGAGGATAACTCAGTTACTCAGAGGCGTCATTGAGCTCCATTCAATGCATCCTGATAAAGATCAGATGTTGTGGCTCATGATCACCGGAGGAATTTGGATGATGGATGGTATCTGGACTTTGGATGAGCACAGTGGGGAATGGCTTCCTCCACTGATACGGGAACTGGCTCAGGATATGGGGTTGCAAACTTGGGAAGAGGCTCGAGCTCGCATCGTGAAATATCCCTGGATATACAAGCTGCATGATAAGCCGGGAGAGGAGATATGGAAGCGTGTTCATGGAGGAACGGGAAAGTGATTGAGTTCTATAGTTGCTGAGTTCTTGCATTGTTGTTGTCCAATAAGATTTGTTTAAGAGGTTTTTCAAAGTGCGTTGTTTGGACATTTAATACACCAAGTGATTGGCTAGTTATCTAGGGCAGGGCATGATCATGTGAAATATTTTCACCGCAGGCCTTCAAAGCGATAGAACCATGTCGTCCCAACGCCGGACATAGCCACCAAAGATTTACAATTGTATCTCACTTGACTGAGCTCTCAAAACTTTGCAGACCGGGAAAAGCCTGTCCGCTCTTACCTTTACCTCGCTAGCGAACCCCGCGTGGTAAAGGTAAGTCTGCCCACTTGGGTATTAAAGCCTCCCTCCTCCTCCTCCTCCTCCTCCTCCTCCTACCTTCCTTCTTCCCACCACCAACGACCCACCACGGTGTTTCCTCACAACCAACTACTTACCTCCCACTCTTCTTTCCTCACTACCACTCTACCTCTTCAAGATGTCCGCCAACAGTCCTTCCGACAACAAGGTCGCCGACGACAAGCCCTCCGCTGCCAAGACCGCCGATGCGAACAACTCCGATGAGAACACGGCCGCTAAGTGTACCCGCTGTGGCAAGGGAAATGCTGAACCTTGCGAGACCTGCGGCAACGCGCGTTACTGCGGAGATGCTTGCAAGAAGGCGGACGCCGCGCTTCACAAGCTGCTCTGCTCTCAATTCAAGGACTTCAAAGATCGACCTAGCAAGAAGCATGCGCGATGCATCATATTTCCCGCTAAAGGAACTGGTCCTGTCTTCAAATGGCTCCATTGGAATTGTGCTAGCGATCCTCCTGACAAAACCGATGAGATACTCGACTGGGGCCATTTCGGAATCAAGTCTGAGCAAACAAACGAGGGGGAGAACCTCCAACCTCCAGCATATCCCCGCTCCGTTCAAATCTTTTACAGAAACGACTTCTTCAAATTTCCCTTGTCGTCGAACCTGTCAATTCTGACGGTTCCTGGAGTATATAACCCGCACAAATTGCGCGGACCCATCTTCTTTGTCGCGTATAAGGAAGGAGACGATGTCGATGTTGACGACGGCATGCTGGCTGACGACCTCGACACCACCGACCTCAAACATGCGGTTAGGCTGATGAATCTTGTCGCTAGTTCAATGCCTTTCTAAAATCACTCTTCGAACAAGGGAAAGAAAGGCATGACTGACTCTGTGAAATGAAAGTGGATATTTGGGTCTACAAGCAGGCATATGAATTCAAAAATGGATGCGTGGGATTACTGAGGTCTCTATGAAACCGGTTATGATTGAGGTTTTTATGAAACCGGGAATGGCTGAGGACTTTATGAATGATTCAGAGGGTAAGGCCTTGGCCGTATCTTGAGAAACATCGGTATATTCAATCAATACTCTTATTACTCGATCAAGCCTCAAATGCATTACTTTTGTGACACTCAAATGTCTGAATAATAAACGGCTGCCACGTACAAAGTCCACCAACCAAAGTTCCACGATTGATGATTTGATGTTGGCTAACCAGCTTGTGTGAAAATGATCATTCGCTTCCTATACACAACAAGGACGATCACTAAAACTCAGGATGTCAATTTGAAGTCTCATGCTACCGTGACCAAACCACCAATGACTCAATCAAGGTAGTACCTTCTTCAACACTTCCAGCAATCCCTTAATCTCCTCCTCCGTATTATAATGCACCATACTCACCCTCACCACAGCCTCTGGTCCCAGCCCCAACACCTCATCACAAAGCCTCTTCGAATAAACATGCCCCCACCTAAACCCGTAGTTCGAAATCTTCTCCGCATCCTCCACGAACTGGCGCGAGTTCACTCCTTTCACCGTAAAGCTAATCGTTGGTACGCGAACTTTGGAATCCGTCGACGTAGGTCCCCAGACCGTCACGTCGTCTCGCGAGTTGAGGAAGTCGAGCAGGATCGTTTGCAGACGTTCTTCGTGCGCGGCGATGGCGTCGAAACCGATGGATTCTAGGTAGGATGTGATTTTGGGGATGGTTTGCACGTTTTCGTAGTTGGAGCCTGCGAGTGCGAGTTTGTCTTCGAGGGTTTTGGTTGGGTTGAAGAAATGGCCTAGAGGCTTTACATATTCTTGTGCGGCGTTGCTGGCGTATAGCATGGCCATGTGTGGGCCGTAGACCTAGTATCATTCAAATTTAAATACCGAACCGGTATTGATCTTTGATGAGACGTACCTTGTACCAGCTGAACGCATAGAAGTCGACCCCCAGCGCCTTGACGTCGATTTGCCTGTGCGGCGCGTAGCTCACTCCATCGACACACAGCAACGCGCCAACACTATGAACCGTCTCGGCGATGCTCTTGATGTCATGAATGCCGCCGAGGACGTTGCTAACATGCGTGCATGCAACGAACTTAACCTTGTCGCTCAAGAGTGGTTTGAGGTTCTCTGGCGTGAGCTTAAGCTCAGGTTTCTCCGATACCCACCATTTGATGGTCAGCTTGAGGCGGTCAGCCAGCTTGAGCCACGGGCTAATGTTGGTCTCGTGCTCCATTTTGGAAAGGACGATTTCGTCGCCTTCTTGAAATTTGAGGGCTGAGGAGAGGTTCGTGAAGAGTTGAGTCGTTGATGAGCCGATGACTACATGTTACGACGTAAGTAGATGACCTAGCAAATACAGTGATCAGAATTTAGCATTACCGATTTCATCTCTTCCCGCGTTGATATACTTTGCGGCTGCTTGGTAACCATCTCCGTACTTGTTGGTGGATTGTAAGGCTGTGTTGTAAGTGGCCCCGAGCTGCACATTCGTTTTCAACAAGTATTGCGTCACGCTGAATTCTCATCAGTGAGAGAATCTCTAGTAGAATGGGGTATTTCCTACGAGTCTATCACATCTCCGAGCGTTTGGCTACCACCCGCGTTATCGAGGAAGACTTGGTCTTGTTTTAGTGCGGGGAACCGATCCCGCACTTTTGCGACGTCAAACGTGGCGCTCATTTTGAATGTTAGATCTTAGTTGCCTTAGAAGATATCTGAATCTGACTGGTAGATGTATTGATTTAGGAAGTGTTTGTTTGATCAATGAAGGTGTTGTGAGGAACATCTGTTCAGTCCAACCTATGACATACGTGATTGATGAGGGGCTTCTATTGCCGAATTAGGAAGGTGAAGAAGCACTTAGACATTGATGGATACGTACATACATGTATGGACCGAGGGGGATAGCTGGACTAACCTTCCACCAGTAATACCTTTCTCCTCGGCAGATCGATTAACAATCAGATAGCCACGCGATTTTTTTGTAGTTGATGCCTTCACTTCGGTAGTACACTAGCACCCTTTCACCTGATTAGACACCGGAAATTTACTTTAACTTGAATAAATACATGTATCAACACCAGCAAAATGATCCGAGGCGCTCACAGCATTTCTCCCACATTACATATTTCAACCAAATCATGCTTGACGGAACAACACTGGACATTTCTCCAATCTAGATTTCCTTCCGTTCGATCTAAGTGAGTCCCCGGCTTTTCCCCAAACTAGTGAATTAGGGCTGGACCCATACGTTTTGATGCATGAGCATGTGCATATAAGTGCTCGGACATTTGCCGTGCATGTTTCAAAGGTCCAATGCCGTGTTGTTGGCAGGAAAAGATTTCAATCTTTCATGCGCGTTCACTAATCTAAATACAGTAATATTCGTCTTCAGGACTATTTTTGATTGGTCCTGGTTTAAGATGTATAATCAGAATCCATGACTTACATAAATGCGCCATTGTTTGCATACAGACTGCTCACAAACCGGGAAATGGCGGGCTGGGTGAACTAGTACATACTGATGCTTGTAAGTTTACAAATCAGAGATCCCGCGATTTCTGTCCGCTATATCTAATTTGTAGAAATCGTCTGGTACAATATCTACCCGAACTTTCTCCCCAGCGTGCTGCCCTTCTGTACAGTCCACACTTTTCATCGTTTGTACAAAGTCTAAGATAGACAGAGCCATCACGTGAGCGGATCGGTAACGTTGGAGTATCCGTACCGATCTCAACACAAACCCAGCCTCATCCGGTAGCAGCTTGTCGATCCGTGCCGTTCCAATTCCGTCCATATAAAAATGGTCTGAAGGCAGAAACCCCCCACACACACCACCAAACAACTCAAATTCATCTTCTCCCTCCACATCATTTCCCAAGCAGCTCGCCTTTCGACAAAACACAATGCCTCAATTCAACGTAGCAATCATACTTTACCCCGAAGCCGACATGATTGACTTCTCAGGCCCCACGGAAGTTTACTCGATAGAACCACTGGACAACTCCGCTACCAAGCCATTTAAAATAACATCTTTTGCATCCTACAACCCCGTCACATGCGGCGCGCTGACTTACGTCCCGGATGGGAATCTCTCCGAACTCGAGAGCCGTTTGTCGGATTTCGACATCATCGTGGTTCCCGGAGCAGCTGGGTCTTCCATCGACAAGCTTTTGGCTAGCAATGAAGGTCGCCACCTCGCGCAGGTGATTAAGAAGTTCTCGGAACTACCGCCGCGGAAGGAAACGGGCAGGCGGTTCTTGCAGAGCGTTTGTACAGGTAGCTTGGTCCTCGCTGCGTCGGATGTGCTGAGGGAAAGAACGGTAACGACGCATCACCTATTCTACGATGCTCTGCCCTCGTATGCGGATAAGGCTGTTGGAAGCGATGCGGTTGAAGGCGCGGCAGGGGTGAAGGTGGTGAAGAAGAGGTGGGTGCATGCTGGAAAGACGGAAGGGGATGTTGAGATTGTCACGGCGGGGGGTGTGAGTAGTGGGATCGATGCTAGTTTGTTTATTGTGGAGCTTTTGGCTGGGAAGGAGACGGCGGACTGGGCGAGTGAGATCATTGAATTTGCACGGAGAGGGGAGGACCAGGCATGGGGTGTCGGGAATTAAGATCGGGATTGATCTAAATATGAAGCTTCGGGTCGATGTGCCATTCTATATCTGAGAAATGTGCTGGTGAAAGGAACTCCGTTACAGTCATGAGAGGTTCCGGTTCTGAATTACATCTCGCATGTAAATATCATTGATTTTACACACTCCTGCTTTCAACTTTTAGTCTCTTACCAGAGTTGATCCGTGTGGGATAGTTTGAAAGACGAAAATTATATATTTTTGTGTTGAATTCATTAATGTACTTACATAAATCATGAGCCTCGACGTCTGTACATCAATTGATATGTACATTGCCACTTCTGCCTGTGATCTGCCCTAAGCTAAATGCTACTTCAATTATTTCGGTGTCAATAGAAAAGATTAGAACTATGCTAGCATCGTAAGGTACTCAAGTAGGTCTACATATGTCGCACCTTTCTGTCACGTGGTCCATATAAATCTCACCCCTTGCCGCACCTCTCCATTCCGCGCACACTTTCTCGACATCAACCATCAAGAGCGAGTACAACCAACACCGACGACTGTCGCAAGCAAAAACCCCGTAACTTCGAACAATTACACTACCGGGCTTCTACAATCGTTATACATAGATCTGGGAATGCCTATCTGCGCTAAGTAGCACTTAGCGCTCGTTCCCTGCCAGAACTGGTAATGTACGTTCAACCCCCCTCGCCCATCCTATGCCACAAAACCCAACATCTGAATCCTGCCCCTAACCGCCCCACTAAAAAACTCCGGGCGCGAAAAAGTACAACTTCTAGAAATACATAAAACACGATAAAGGAAATGCAAGTCGAAAGATGGATCGCACACCAACTTATTTTTCCAGTCTCTCCTTTGCATTCTCTATCTTGAACAACTTGTACGAATATAATATTACAAGCGTCGAACGCTTCTACAGACAAACACAAAAAAAACATAAAAACAAAATGCCTCACAAACACTGCACAATCTCCCGCCTCCCCCACGTCGCCACGCTAAGCGTCTTCCTCTTCATCCTCCACGCATGGTCGTGCGTTGCGCTTCCCGTCGAAGGCATGAGACCGGGCGTCCCTGCCGTGCTTAAAAATGATGATGCGGCGAGAATACAAGCCATTGTAAGTTCTTCTCGTGACACGTACGGAGTATTGGGATCAATACTAATGATGGGGGATGAACAGGCGAAAAGCTTCAACACGCACTGGAAGGCTAGAGATCCCGATCATTGTCGGCGTATATGTATCTCATCGAAGCAAGCGTGTAAGCTGAAGGGGTGTGTTGGTGTGTCGGGGGTTAAGCAGTGGGATTGAATGGGGTTGTTGGTTGAAATGTTAGGAGAGGGATGGAAGAAGACGAGGAAAGAATAGAGTGGGGTTGTCGAGCGGAGGAAGTACAACGAGCCGGATCTCAGAAAGATGTAACGAAGACGTGAGAGGATAGGAATGCGCCAATATCACTGTCGCAGTTTGTATGATACCTTGATAGACTTTCGTTCTTATATTTTCTTCGTCTATAGGCTAGGGTGAAGCAAGTGCCTAGCATGTACATATTAGAATTCACTTTCAATATATGAATGTGAACAGCTTCTTCGTATGGGTCCATGTCTGCCCTTTTGCCGCTTTCGTGAATTTTTCACATCAGCACATGTAGTAGAGCAAAGAACCTCCCTGAAAAAGTAACCTAACAAAGCGTCTTCTGCGCATTCCCCGTAATGCTAAACTTCATGTTCTGCCCGCAAGGCGACTCCCTAACTGTTGTGCCATCCACTCTCAATGTCAACGACACATCCCTTGTGTTTGCAAACTCCGATCTCGCGGAAATGCGCACCTCGCCGCCACCATTTACAGTCCCACTTTTGATGTTGACGCCGTAGCAGTTCTCGATCAAGATGGCGTTGTTGCCGGTCTGAGCAATATCGACGCTATTGATCTCCGCGGCGCCTGATTCCGACACGCAGAAGAAGCCGCGTCCACCGCCGCGCGCGATGAGGCGGTCGACGTAGATGTTGGTCGAATACCCGCCGTTGAGTTTTCCGTTTTGGTTGGCAAAGCGAAGAGCCGCGTAGCCAGTTCCTGCCGCGCAGTTGTTGCAATCGACGGTGCCGACGCGCGCGTTGGTCGTCATTTGCAGGAGAACACCGCATTCTCCGATGTTGCGGCCTGTGAACGTGTTGAGGCTGAAGCCAGCGATGTTCCAGGTTTCAATACCATGACTTCCAGCACCAGTAATGCTGACAGTGTTCATGCTCACGTTGGAGTTGGCGGCTTGATCGCGGTCAAAACGGATTCCGAGTCCACCGGAGAGGTTCATGGTGATGACGCCGAAAGAGAGATCTCTGCTTCCGTAGACGCGAACGCCAAAGTAAGGGTTTCCAGTGAGGCTGAGATAGGGGACTTTGACGCCCTGTGTGTTAGTGATTTCGATGCCCCCGCGTCCAGCTCGATTGCCTAGATTGATGGTGCCACAGCCTTCAAAGGTCATTCCGCTTTTCAAGACGAGGGTGTTAGTACCGATAGATCCTGAGGCCAGCACGGTGAGTCTCTGTCCGCTGGCAGTGTTGGTGATGCCGGACTGAAGCGCCGCGTTGTAATCCGAGCCAGTGTACAGAGTGGAGGAGCCTTTTTTCACGGTAAAGGTCCCTGAGCCGGAGACAGTCACATCTGGGGTTCCTGAGCCGCATTGCGCGACAACAGATGTGGTGAGTGCAAACACTGCCGTGAGGAAGGAAGCGTAGAGCATGGTTGTAGCCTGAACTATACCGGGGAATTTGAAGACCAGAAAAGAACCAAATGCGTCCTCAACCTCCAAAATTGTAGCTCCCGTCGATCAGGCTTTGTACTCCCCACTTCAAAAGCAGAATCCCCCACAATTGCCTTTTTAGTGACTAGTCGGTCGCTATTTCTCCGCAACAAGAGCCAAAGGCGGATTTTGCGCGTCTCGCCATGCTGCGATTAGGCGGAAAAGGCAATTTCAAGATCTCGGCACTCGAAAGAGCGGGCTTGCACTCGCTATATGTGCTAGGCTTGTCCAGAAGCTGGTTATCGACTACGCTATATCAATTGCCTATTGCGTTTCTTTCCGTTTTGGCATTGGCTTGTTATTGGTGTTGGCGAGGGAGAGTGCAATCAAAGTAAAGCCGAATGCTGTTTTGTCTTCGTGTGATTGGCGCGCTTCCCCAAAAGTATTCTTCCGCTCGATTACTGCCAAGAGCGTCGACGTTATCCTGAGATGAAGGTAAATGAAGCGGTGTACCCCGCGAAGATTGTTGCGGAGACAAGTTTACAGCGAAGATCAGGATACACTGCTACATGGAATTGGTTGTCGTTTCACAAACAAGTGGCGAAGATGATTACAGGCATGCTACTCCAAGAGACAAGGAGAAGGCACATTCGCATATAGTCCGGCACGTCAGTCTGGGTGAGACATGGATCGTTCGCATATTCTTGTTCTTTGTAGTCGGGACGATGGTTGAAATACGCGTTCCCTCGGATTGTCGTGCCTGGTCCTATGATAGTTGTAACCCCTCGTTAGTAGCATATGTATCAAAATCGATCACATTGTTTCCTCAAATTGAAGATTTAAACTTCGCAGCAAAATGTTTAGAAGTGAGCAGAGAGGATCGTGTGCTTGTCATAATTTATTGAGAAGAGGTGGAGGGTTGAAGGTAGACGGAGTAACGAAGCCAGACATCCCACAAATAGTTCCGCAACATTTCGATCAAGGCAGAATATGCCTCATAGCTCGTAGATGATATTGTGCTGTGTCCTTTTGTGTGTATACGTGCCATGGTGTGTTGAAATGAAAAGGAGTTGGAGCATGAGAGGAAGAGCCAAGAAGCGGTTAGTAAGTCAGCCGAAAACGACCAATCAGGACGGCTAGAATAATCCATCCAATCAATCATCAGACAAAGTAGCTGACCAAACCCCCGGTAGGCAGACGTCATAGGATGATCCCTTTCACCACCACTAACCAGACCTCAAACCACAGTCGAGTTCATGCAGCCACAGCCTTTTGTCTCCAAAACACCACCAACTTTGCGCTAACCATCAAGTGTGCCGGTCTATATATACCCCTCACCACCCACATCATCACATGAGCCATTGCCTAGTCTTACCCCCTTACTTGATTAGACATTCCCCACATCTCTGACAACACCCTCGCATTCTTCAAGAAGAAGAAAACACACATACTCACACCATAACATACCTTGATACCACCTAGATTCAACAGAACACCGCAATCATGGCCGCCGCTACCGCCTGTCCAGTCATCGGCTCCACCAACTCAACTCTTCCTCCCAACCACCCCGACATCGACCTCGCCAAAGAGGGTCAGGTAGGACAGCCCTCCTCTCCCATTTGCAAGATATCAGCGAGCCATCAAACTGACTTCACATTTCTCTAGACCTGCCCCGTCGTGGGAGCAACCACCGACCACCACCACAACCTCCTCAAGCACCCCTCCGTCCCGCTCCCCGATCCTACATCCCCCGTAGCTACGTCCTGCCCAGCGCTCAAGAATGTCGTGCAGCAGCCCAAGTCTCAAGCCATGGACGACGACATCTGCCCCGTGGTAGGAACCGCGACCACCGTCCTACCCCCAGACCACCCAAGCACTGCCAACGCGCAAGAGGGCGATGTTTGTCCAGTCACAAAGGCTACTGTTGGACACCATAAGCAAAAAGTGCATGAGCACCCTAGTGTCAAGGCAGCGAGCGAGGATAAGGTGTGTCCTGTTACAGGGCAGCACGGTGTTGCTCACGCATAAGGGTAGAGGGTTGCATAGGCTTTCTTAACTGGATCTGGGAAGGATATATCATGAATATAACGTTTTCACTATTCAAAAATCCAGCTATCTCACATCTTCAATATCCATCTGATGGCGCTTACTCCCCAAGCACAATTCTCCACCCCTTCTCCTCGCATTCTTTCAACTCCTCCCCACCAATCCACCACTCCCCTTTCACCGCCTCCTCCCACCACTTCCTCAAAACCTCCCACCCCTCCAGCCAATCCCACCCATACCCCTCCCGTATATAACAAACTTGCGCCATAATCACCATATCCGCCAACGTCACCTCCCTCCCTTCCCCACTCAAACTCCTCGTCCCACGCTCCACAACATCCCTCCTAACCCAATCCTCCAAACGGCGTAGGTAAAATTCTTTCCTTCGACGCGCGTGTGCGCCTGCGCCGGGACTAATCTCTTCGTCTTTAATATGCGTCCAAGATTTCGTGGCAGGCACCGTGTGCGTAATCTCTGTGATGTAGTTCGGAAGAATATCGGCGGGGAAGGTACCTAAAATATCGTGGGTTTTCAACCGCTGGGTGGTCGTGGTGCCGTAGATACTTGATCTACCCGCACCATTATCGCAGAAAATCTCCTCGAGGTACGCGATTATGGAAACACTTTCCCGTACCCACTGACCCCCTTCTTCTCCCTTGCCAGGAGACCCTGCGATGTGCATACACGGCACCGACATACCCTCCGGTCTCTCCGCATACCCTTCTTTAGAGCGTAGCTGGTACGTGACGGGGTCGAGGATCACCGGGACGAGGTGGATGTTTTGCGCGGAGAGGTCCGAGAGGGTGATGTTTTGCGCGCGCAGGTAGTAGATGATGCGTCGGGGGAAGATGCCGGTAGGCCAGATGTAGATTGTGGCTTTTGGGCGGGGGGAGGGGGGTGCCATGATTTTCTATGGGATTGAGGAGTGTGGATTAAATAGGATGGTTTCGTGTCGTGGGTTTATATATACGGAGGATTGTATAAGTGGGTATTTGTAATGTTTTGGGGGTTTCAGACGGAGCCTACTCGCAGACTTTTTTATGGGAGAAGTCTCCGTGACTGAGCTAGCGGAAACTTTTTTTTTGTACTCATTCCAACGTTCTCGTACGTATGGATATCTCTCCCTATCATTGGTTTGGCCTTTATTATCTACGCTGTAAGTTGGTTTGGTTCGAGTCGAAAACTTCTTCGTTTTCACGATCGTCGGTTCGGTCCATGAATATATAGAGGGGTGATACGCCGAGAAGTCACATATTAGGAGGACTAATAGATTCTATAAATTAGAAGCTCTACGACCTACGTAGTATGTCTAGTATAGTTATCTAATTTATAAACAATACCTAGTACACTAACTATCCGATATTTAACCTCTCGGCGTGTCACCCCTCTCTGAGTATGTATGCGTCTACTTCTATATACTATATATTAGTTATGCAATAAATGATTCAGGCAAGTGTATTATGAGGAGGCAGTAGCAATTCAGAAATGGAGATTTTCCTTGTTACACAGAGACCGGTGTATTGAGGTTAGAGTGTGAAAGAAGGTATCATTCCCCCATCCAGTGTACATATCACGAAAAGGATAGACAAAGTTTTCGAAGACATAATTGATTATGACATGATTAGATTATACTATATCCACCACTTTACCGGGGGTATCAACTTGAAATAGGTAAGCAGCTAGACCATTAATTGTAAACTGAGCTAACAGGCGGTACACCAGTCAGCCTCTCTCCGTTGCTGGGCCTGAACTTGGCCTCTTTGTACCAGAGATGCGCGTCCTGAGACAGCGTCTCGACTTCGGACCAGTGGAAGGATGGCGAGGGGAGGCCCTCGTAAATCCCTTTCGCGTAGTCGATGCCGATGTTGTAGACCTGGGCGAGGTATTTTTTCTGTTTGGTGGTGGTATTAGCTAGTGTAAAAAACGAGATGGCAAAATGTTATACCTGGATCGTCGGGACCTTTACAAACTTGAGCATGTTGACGGTGTTCTTGATGGTGTTTTGGCGCTCTTGCTCCGTCATAACGCGGCTCCAGAGTTCCTTGGCTTGATCGTAATCGTTCTTCTTGCCCTCGTGCCAGTAGTGACTCTTCCGGCTCATGATGTTGTCGTTCACCTGATACGGTGCTTCGGCGGTATCCGGTCGGAACTTGTACGCAAAGCTGTTGGGCGCATACTGTTTATTGCCTGCATGGTTTGCATCTACGCGCATCTGGCCGTCGAAGTTGAGCGGCGCAAACGACTTGGACATGAAGGGGCAGTTGACGGGGACCTGGTGAAGATTTACGCCAATGCGGTGGTACTGCGCATCGCGGTAGAAAAACATACGGAATTGCAGGAGCGGATCAGGCGAGTCCTCAATACCCGGAACCATGCTTCCTGGGGAAAAGGCGGCTTGCTCAACGTCGCGGTGGAAGTTTTCGGGGTTCTTATTGAGGACTAGGCGGCCGAACTCTTGCAGAGGGAATTGATTGCGTGGCCAGACTTTAGTGACGTCGAAAGGGTCGAAACCGAGTTTCTCCGGGTCGGCGTCTTCGGGTTGCATGACTTGGACGTGGGCCTTCCACACAAGCTCTTGACCATTTTCGATGGTCTCCCAGAGGTCACGCTTGGAGTAGTCGGGATCCTCTCCGCACATTCGGGTAGCTTGTTCCTGGGTAAACTGCTTTTGCCCGTGCTCAGCCAGAAAGTGGTACTTGATGTACACGAATTTGCCCTCCTTGTTAACCCATTTGAAGGTGTGGCAGCCGTAGCCGTGGTTGTGTTTCCAGCCTACTGGTGTGCCGTGGTCACTGAAGAACATCAGTCCCGCGTGATTACCTTCAGGAGTGCAGCCTAGTAGGTCGAAGATCGCATCGTAGTCGAAAAGAAAGTTCTTGGGATTGCGCCATTGGGAGCGGATAACGTCTGGGCCTTGGATAGGATCCCGGCAGAAAAACACAGGCTGTTCAATTAGAATAGCCAGTCATCCATAGTTGGGGTATCTTACAAAGTTCAGGCCAACGATATCGTAGTTGCCCTCCATAGTGTAAAACTTGATGGCAAAGCCACGCGGATTACGTGCTTCATCTGGATACTCACGCCCGGGAGTGACAGTTGAGAATCGGACAAATATAGGAGTCTTCTCACCCACACTGGACAAAAAGTTTGCTTTCTACTCCTACTGTGAGAATGATATTCCATCACGTCCGAGAATTTACATACCGTAAGGCCAGTAACATCATGAGTGGTCTCGAAATAGCCAAATGCTCCTGATCCACTGGGGTGGACCATACGCTCAAGGTTCTTCGATCGATTGAACGTTTGTTGCTTCTGGGAAAGGAACACGTCGCTTGCAACCGGAATTCCGCCAATGGTCTTGCTATGTTCCGCATCAGGCCCACGGAATACCTTCATTGTTAGTGAAGTACGGCCCATCGTCCTCGCGCTTTCCTCCTTGCACAGCACCTGATACCTATATCGTGGAGACGAAGTTAGTTAAATATAAACAGGGTGGCTACAGTACATGATCAGTGTCTTAACACGCCACGCTACGTGGTGTCTCGATACTATACGAATCTGTACCTAGATTTTAACATACCTTCGCAATTATATCTGCAGGACCTTCATTCGCACTCCCCATATGACTCAGACGGGGAGCGCGAAGCTTCACCAGAGACAACGCCTTGGATAGCTTGGGCTGTAGCTTGGAGCGGATGCTGAAGCGGATCATTCTGGTTGGTATTTGCGCCGGTGGATGAAGGAGGAGCCATGGTGGGAAGTTTGTTAAGCAGTGTTGAAGGAATATCCATTCAAAATGTTCTACGACCGCGTAGTTTTTATTTTCGTGGACGCGTTGGAAATGTGTGGCTTGAAGAGCGAACCCCGCGCTTTATGGTACGCCATTGCAGCGTAACTGTCTCTCGATGAGGGTAATTGATCAATGATGATGTCTGACGTACGTTAATTGCGGTTATATGCCTGGATGCGGAGAAGATGGCATCGTTGGCTCGAAGGATGCATGTAGGCGAGCGACAAGAAGACGTCCAAGACATTGAGAGGTTGTGTACATCTTTCTTCATTCGTCTCATGTCCCGTGGTATGACCAATAGACCGCTCCTAATTCATGATTATTGCTGGTGCTGTACCTGACTAGTACCCATATGTAGTTAGTGGGGTCGCTCCCATTTGACAGGCAGGCAATACATCCGCGGACTTGGGATCACTAAGTAATGCGAAAGTAGGAATATCCATGAGGTCGTGATGGTGATGTCGAATTTACGTTTTCTCAGTCTCGTCCAAATAAAGATGGTCTAGTACGGCCGGCGTGGTTAGCCTGCCAATCAGCTGAGGGTAATCATACACCAAAGATTAACGTCGCATACAATCTGGACTACCAACGCCAATGCTCAAGAATGTGGGGTACGTAAAATGTGCGTGGACGAAACGTCGATACGGGAAATGGGAACATATAAAGCTGCGTGGAGAAGGATATCATGTAGTCTAAGATACCTTCCAATTCCTCTTCCCGACGCTGCAGAAACAAACTGCAGCGACACCATTGACAACTGACATACAAATGTCTTTCACAAAGCTCCAAGTCACACCTCTTCTCCGCTCTGCTCTCCGTCCCCAAATTCCCCGCACCCCCTTTGTCATTACACGTGTGGCCGCAATGTCCATGGAGGTCAAAACGAGCGTCAGCGACGCCATCAAAGACGACCACCGCGCCCTTGAAGATGCATACAATGGTGTTCTCAGTGCTCCCGATGACGACGGTAAGCAGCGGTTCGGGAATCAATTCACGTGGGAGCTCGCAAGGCACTCCATTGCTGAGGAGTTGATTGTGTATCCCGCTTTTGAGAAGTATTTGGGGAACAAGGGGAAGGACATGGCGGATGACGATCGAAAGGAACATCACAAGGTATGTTGAACTTCTCGTGTTGATCTATCAATGGTCCGTAGACTAACGACAACCCACAGCTCAAGGAACACCTCAAGAGATTCCAAAATATGAAAGCCTCAGATCCAGAGTACATCCCCCAGCTCAAGATCCTGTTCGATGACCTATCAAAGCACATCCACGAAGAGGAAGAACACGATCTCCCTGAGCTGGAGAAGATACTAGACAGGCCCGAGTCAGCAGACATGGCCAAGACCTTTGAGCGGACCAAGATGTTTGTACCAACGCGGTCTCACCCTGCGGCGGGTGAAAATCCAATTTTTGAGAGCGTGTTGGGGTTGCTTGCTGCCCCCGTAGACAGGTTGGGCGATATGCTGAGGAAATTCCCGAAATAAAGCAATTGCGTGTTATACATGTTGTTTTTGTAGGAATATAGGGATGTATTAGTCGCCGATGTTTTTCTTTTCTCTTTTCCCAGCTCCAACGTAGTTTATGAAAATCCAAATTCAAATAATACATGCCACTCCATGTGAAACACGACGTCACGAAGAATAGGAATAGCCACGAATCAAAACGATGTAAAATACTATGCCCAGGGTATAAAGCCATGCATGGTTCGCAAAGCAAAGATCCATGATAACAGCCAGAGCGATGAGGCTGAGATAAAACAAAGCAAATGAGTACTCCCCTTCCTTCTCGCGTCCATGATACGTTTCTTATATCCACTTCTGCACAGCCCTGCGTCCCTCACTGATACTTCCAACTCTCGTCCACATACATGCCTATTTGGCAGTAGAGTTCGGTCCCTTGCTGATCAATCCCGAGAAGAAAGACATGAGTTTCTCATTGTCCATCTTGTTGGGATCGGTGTTCGATGATGGTGTTGAGGGTGCTTCTGATTCATTGGCTCTCCCAGCCTCACGGTCCTGTCGGCCTATTAGCTATTTTATACTTACCAAAGCTCCCCACATTGCAACTTACCTGCAATCGCTTCACCATTTCGTCAGCATTTACTTGGATACCACCCATGTTGAACTGCACTGGGCCAATGTGCTCTTCAACAACGCCAGAGACGTCTTCTGCCCGTGAGCGGTAGGCAGGTTCCGGTTCTTTGCGTGCAGCCTTTGCTTTGGCTTCTTGTTCATCTTCACGCCGGAGGGCCTCCAATATCGCAACCTGCTCACTGAGAAATTCTTGTGGATCTTGGCTGGTAACTTCCAGACCATTTGCTTGCTTGGAATGCAGGGTCGTAAGCTTGAACTCCGATTCAGGGTTCCGGATCGTCTCTTCGTAGATTGATGTCGCTGTAGCGCCTTCCTCTTCCTCTTCGGGTGAGGATTGCCCATTTGCATGCTCCTCTGCACCAGCAGTAGCCTGTCCATTGGCGGTAGGTCGCATGTGTCGCGGAGGGTCTATGTCCACCGACCATTTCTCGCTCACGCCTTCAACGTCGAAGCCTTCTCTCAAGATGCGTATCTTTGCCCATGAATCCCAGTTTGGTGGCACCAGCACACGATCACGGTCCGTCACGTTGTGCTTGAGCTGTTTTTGCTTAAGCGAGCTCTTAATCCCTAGAGTAGAGTGTATCAGCGTTTGCAAAGACCCTGGCGCTGTAGGCATGGTGTACACCAGGCTGGAGCCATGCTTTAGCAGTATAGTGCGAAGATATTGCAGGATGAAATCGAACTCCTCCTCTTTCCAACCCCGCTCTCTTTCTAGAGTTTCGATCTTATCGGCATTCTGGCAGACCACACATAGGGGTATGCCGAGCGGCTCGTCCCACTCTCCCGGACCAAGTGGGACCTTGACGTTCTCTAGCGCGCTGTTTCCTTCTCCGCCCAAATTCCGCCCCTTATCTTGCAATGTCGTAATGTTTTCCTCCAACACCTCCTTCGATGCATCGTCGAGCGATAGGATCAGAGAGCGCAAAACACGTATCCAGTCGCGGAGCTGTCTTATCCACAGCCAAGGATGGTTCCAATCGAGAAGGATCACAACAAGTGTATGTGGCAGTGTGCGGGGGTTCAAATAAGGCTTGATCAGGGGCGTGAAAGAAGGGGAGGGGTTGGCGAGGAGGTAGAGCGACAGGCGGGCGAGAGTATCTGGTCAGGTTAGCCCGAAGCCCGTCACATGTCGACTAGTACTGTGCTTAATACCTTCGTGATCAGTATCCAGCACATCTTGATATGTATAACCCAGGGCGAATTGGTTGGCAATGGGTGGTTTACGGCCGCGATCGGGGGGTCTGCGATTGCTCGTTGGATCCGTCGATACAGACTCTAAAAATTCCCGCTGTGTTACTGATGTGCCGCCTATAATAATGTTGTGTTAGTCTTGCATGTCCGCATACGTGTACTTGTAATATAGAGATTGATGATGTGTCCTGAGCGAATACACATACCCAAAACAAGCAAGCTCTTTTCTGGAAGTCGCTTCCCGCTCGATATGCTGTCTAGCATAGGCTTCCATATCTCTTCCCTTTCGTCATCCTTGTCTTTGCTGTTTGGCCGTCTAGTTGGCGGGTTGGAGTTGCGGTAGCTGGTGGCCATGTTTGCTTTGCGGGCGGAGATGCTCGGGGGTGTCGCGCGTGAGGGAGGAAGGGGATGCGTGGCGGGAGTGGAGTGACAGCACGTCTATGATGACATGAATTGCAGCATAGGAGAGAGTTCGAAAACAGAAACGAGGAGAGCAGAATAGGGGAGACGTAGATCAATCTGCGGGGGCGGTGTGGGGGGAGTGTTTGCGACTCTCCTCCTGTTCAACGGTTCCTGCGATGTTAGCTGCAACTTTCCGCGCAGGGGTCAACAACGCCAAGAAAAACTTTTTGGCGGCGCGACATGCTTGCCTACGGCTAACCATCAACACCACACTGGATACCCCAGTACTCCTCCGCCTCCACTTCAATGGCAGTACAGATAAAAACCCTCGACACACCGCTCGACTGATGGTATTTAAGCCTTATCGATCGTCGCCGAAATCCTCAGTAAAGCCCTCGCCAGCCACTGACATCACCCGAGGCTGTCTGCGCGCCTGATCGCAGCGTCGAACCACCATGAACTCCATTCGCGCCATCCAGAACCTCAATAAGCGCGAACTCGAACAGGGAATATCTACGGAAGCTTCATGGCATGCTGATTACCGCGACACAGCATTCATTAACATAGGCGGCCTGCCATTTGAGCTCTCCGAAGGTGACATCATCACCATATTCTCTCAGTATGGAGAGCCCGTATGGATAAAACTGGCGCGCGATAAAGAAACAGGAAAGTCGCGAGGTTTTGCATGGCTAAAGTACGAAGATCAACGGAGCTGCGATCTGGCTGTGGACAACCTCGGCGGAACGAAAGTCCTAGACCGAGTTCTGCGGGTAGATCATGCACGGTACAAGCCTAAAGACGATGAAGACATGCGTGACAACACCATGGGAGAGCTAGAGGCAGGCGCCGATACAGACGATGACGACGGCAGGCGGAAAAGACGGCGCACCGAAAGTGAAAGCGATTCTGACGAAGACAGACCGCTCCTTCAAGAAGAGATCGAACTGCAGAAAGCAATAGACACTATCGACGAAGAGGATCCCATGAAGGATTCAATGGTCAAGAGGCTGCAAGAAAAGGCTGACGCAGCTGTCAAGAAATACAAGAAGAGCAAACGAAAGGAAAAGGAGCGATCACGGAGACACGAAAGGCGGCATCGACGAGACCGTTCGAAAGGCCGTGATAGAAAGGAAATCAAGGATAGGGATAGGGATAGGGATAGAGATAGGAGCAGCGAGCCAAGACGTATCAAAGATGGACGTGATGCGGATGACCGAGACCGGCATAGGAGCTCTCGCAGACATCGAGATGATTCCGAGGACAGGGAACATGATCGCCGGCGCTCTCGTGATCGCAGACATCGTAGCCGGGAGAGACGTCGGCATAGCTCGGACGAAGATGAAGACTATAGAAAATCACGGCACAAACGCTCACCCAGCCCTGCGCGGAAAGACGATAGCCGCCGCCGTCGCCGCAGCTACTCCAGCGAAGAAAGAGGCTAGAAGAGTGTCATTGAAATTCAAAGTGAATCGCTCGCCCTAAACGCCTTCTTCAAATTTCTTCCTGTGTATGATATTCCATGGTCTACTGATTGAATGGCAGTTAGGGGTTTGTTTGTGATGATCTCCTTATTAGACGATCCGATTCAACTATCTATCTCACCTACTTCTCATAATGCAGGAGAACTCAGAATGTTCGAAAGTCGAGGTCTACGTAAATTGCAGCCATTTCCTTAGAAAAGCAACGATATAGTCGCCAATGTGAGAACCATGACGTGGGAACTTCCGTACTGTCTGGCACATATGTAAACTTCCCCACAAGTGTCCTGGCCGAAATCCCGGTTTCCCCGCCCATTAGTTTGGGAGGATCAATAAAAATCGTACGGTCAAACGAGAACAAGGTCGATCTAGGAAACAATATAGCCTGAACAAACCGCCTTCTCCATGCAGATCCGCCAATCACAAATAACGCCGCGGTTGATCTGCAACCCAAAAACCTGGCATTCATAAACCCACTGTTCTCCGTTGTACCATGTATCCCTCTTAAAAAAACTCATGTATCTCAGGTAGCAATTTGCAAAAAATCATGCAGGCTTTGGTTGCAGCAGTGGCCCTGTCCACTTTGGCCACAGCACAGCAATTTTCCCCGCCAAATTCAAAGAACCATCCATTGCGCTTATGGTACTCTACACCTGGTACATCTGCCGTATGGAACGAGCATCTGCCGATTGGCAATGGCCGATTAGGTGGTATGGTCAGAGGTGGAATCCCCTCTGATATGGTATATTTCAACGAAGATTCTTTCTGGAGTGGAGGACCAATGGACCGAGTAAACCCCAGCGCGACAGAATCGTTAAGTCGTATACGTCCGTGGCTTCTTCAAGGTGCCATTTCTGATGCCTCATTCGAGGCAGATCTTGGAATTGCAGGTGTCCCTTCGTCAATGCGCCAATACATGCCGGGCGGCGATTTCCAGATCGTGTTTCAGAACCAGACTGGAAATACGAGCAGCTACGAGCGTTGGCTGGATCTATCCGATGGTACCGCGGGCGCTCACTATACTCTGGGTGGGGTTACATACGAACGCGAATATCTCGCAAGCAATCCAGCCGACGTTCTCGCTGTACATCTCACTGCTTCAGACGCAGCGCTCAACTTCTATATCAAATTTCAACGTCCTACGTCTGGACAAAATCGTTGGGCGGAAGCTTCCTATGCAGAGGGCGGCGATACGATGATCACGAAGCTCCAGGAGAACAGCATTGTTGCGTATTTTGTGGCAAAAGTAAGAATATCCGGAGGTAAGATGAGACAAGTGGGTGATCAGATCCTGGTTACGGGGGCCAGTGAAGCCTGGATCTACGCAGATATGGAGACGACAGTGAGGCATGAGGATCCATTGAATACTGCTGTAGAGAAGGTGGCAAATGCAGCAGGAATAGCCTACTCGACACTGCGTCAAGACCATGTCTCCGACTACACGAATTTATTCAATCGGACATCTCTTTCGCTCGGCAACTCGACAGAAACACAGAAAAGTTTGGATACAGGCGCTCGTCGTCGTGCTCTGGCTGATGGCTCCTTCGACCCTGAACTACTCTCGCTCTTTTTCCAATTCGGTCGATACCTTCTCATTGCATCTTCTCGTCCCGGGTCTTTTCCTCCTAATCTTCAAGGCATATGGAACAGCGCTCTTGATCCTGCTTGGGGGTCCAAGTTTACCATCAACATCAACTTGGAGATGAATTACTGGCCTTCCGAAGTCGGCAACTTACATGAACTCACAGAGCCACTGTTTGATCTGATGGCGAAGCTTTATGAATCTGGCAAGGTCACGGCGAAGAAGATGTACAACGCCAGAGGCTGGGTTGCACACCACAACACAGACATTTGGGGAGATACAGCGCCTCAGGATATCTATGCGGCAAGCGCCTACTGGCCAATGGGTCACGTTTGGCTTCTCCAGCATGTCTACGAACATTACCTGTACACTGGGGACAAAGCGTTTCTTGAAAAACATTGGCAAATGATGCTCGATGCCGCTCAATTCAAGCTTGACACTCTCGATGATTTCAACGGATGGAAAGTCACCAACCCTTCCGTATCACCGGAAAATTCCTATAAAAATGGGACTGCGGATGTCGCTCTGACTATCGGCCCTACTATGGACAACTCGCTTCTACGCCAACTTTTCGACAACGTGCTCAAAGCTTCTGAGATCCTTGGGAAGAACGACAGCAGCACATTACTGCAAGATATCAAGACAGTGAAATCGCAGCTCCCTCCCTTCCAAGTCTCGCCCCGGACAGGTGCACTCATGGAGTGGATTGAAGACTACGAAGAGAGCGAACCCGGCCATCGCCACTTCTCACCTCTATATGGCCTCTTCCCAGGCTCAGAAATCACCCCTGCAGATCCGAAGATATGGAATGCGTCCATTGCTTTAATCAAACGGCGAGTCGAGTAAGTACCCTTACTTTTCCACATCACCAACTACAACACTAATATCACATAAAGCAACGGTTCCGGCAACAATGGTTGGTCGCGCTCCTGGCTCGCCGCCCTTTACACACGCCTCCACAACGGCGCCGAAGCCCAATCTTCCCTCTCTACCCTCCTCTCCAACTATACCTACAACTCGCTCCTCGGCACCGGTCCGCCCGCACCCTTCCAAATCGACGGTAACTTTGGTGGGTGTGCGGCTATCGCTGAATCGTTGTTACAGTCACACAATGGTGTTGTCAATGTACTGCCTGCGAGGTTTTCTGGGAGTGAAGAGGGTGGGTTTGAGGGGTTGGTAGCTAGAGGGGGTTTTGTGGTTGGGGCTAAATGGGAAGGTGGAGAGGTCAAGTGGGTCAGGGTTGAGAGTAGGATAGGAGGGAAACTGAATGTTACGGCCGGCACGGGTGGGGGGTTGAGGCTCGTTGAAGGTGGCGGTGGTATCAACGGAACAATTGGTTCATCTGGGGCTGGAGGGGGGAATGGAATTGTTGAGAAGGGTTTGCAGTATGTGTCGGTTAATACTACAAAAGGAAGTATTTATGAGTTTGTGGCTGTGAGATAGATGCCCGGATATATTAAAACTTACAACATCTACACAATCCACGTGTCGTGCTGAGGCGTTATCAACACTCTTTGCCAATTGCTTGGTTTCCACATAGGGAAAAGCGCTAGCCAGAAACGGTTACCTGTATCACCATTGCACTTCCTTTTTTAAATGCAAAGGCTCCCCTTGACCCGCTTCCTCCTCCTACTTCAACCCATCACACAAACAGCATCAGCCCATAATCGCTACCATGAATCCAGAAGATCTCGTTCATGAACTGCCGGACGGGCAACTTGTTTGTCGCGAACACCTGCTTATCTATTGCGCAAAGTGCTGTGTTGATTTCACGTTCATGATGGAAGAAGAGGAAGAGCTTGAAGAGGATGATACATACGAGATTGAACAGCCTAGCATCCGTGTGGGCGGCTTTCGCTTTAGCTCTTCCTCGAGCGATGAGGACGAGCTTAGGCAGCCTAGCATCCGTATGGGCGGTTTTCGCGTCAGCGCTCCCGCGAGCGACGAGGACAATTTTGGTGGGCCCAAGATCAAACGAGGAACCGGCCGTGTGCTGCCCACTAGGTTCAAACCTCCCACCTCCATCGCCACCCCTATGGAGGTATTCCGTTTCGACAACAGCCGAATGCGATTTTGTCGTTATGTCCATCGCAATGACTCCACTCAAGGACTAATCTTTACCGATGGCGCTTGTCTCGATAACGGACAAGCTCATCCCCGTGCTGGATGGGCATTTGTTACCGGACCATGTGGAGGTGCCGATGGTAGGGTTGTGAGTGGCGGTAGCAAAGGTCGTCTGGAGACCCGAGGTCCATTTGGAGACGAAGGCTTGCAGACCAGCAATAGAGCAGAACTCCGTGCTGTCATAGCTGCACTGGGTTTTCGACACTGGCCAGGCGAAGGATTTAAAACAATGGTGCTTGCGACTGATTCATCATACGTCGTAGATATGGCGCTACAGGATGGGTCAAGAAGTGGTTGAAGAATGGATGGAAAACTTCCACCCAGGCGCCAGTCAAGAATAAAGACCTTTGGGAGATGTTACTGGGGGAGGTGGAGAGGCTTGCAGACTGCGGCCTCACAGTTCAGTTCTGGCGCATTGGACGTGAACACAACACCGAGGCGGACGCGTTAGCCAAAGAGGGCGCGATGGAGAGTGAAGTGGATTCGTACACCCGGTTATTCGGCTTTGTTGGTTGATATGTAGGGTATTCTGGATTCTAGGGTTTTTCCAGGGATTTGGAACTTTGTACGCTGTACTCTATGTTGCAGGGCTTGATTATTCAGTAATCGCACCCTGATTAAAGAAACAAACAACTGCACATGTAGGCAAGGGGCGTTTGAGTCAAATACAGCTATCAACCACTCTTGATATGGGCGTTTCAGTTAGATACAACTATTGAACACTCTTAATATGGAATAACAATACGGAAAGAAATGGAATTTGCTTTTGATGTTGTTGGTTGTGCGTTTGCTTTTAGGGGAGCATATATAGATGCCCTCCTCGCCTACCTCGTCATGAGGTCCGAAGACGCATCCAAATATGATGCGGGAATAGCGGAGAGGGGCGCTCGAGATTTCTCTGGAAAAGAACTAAAGATAGATTCTCGATTAATCGTTTACGATGGCATACAGATTGTTGATGAGCCTACCTCCTACCATCGCGATTGGTCCGTTTGTGTTTGATTTCTCTGTGAACTAGGTGAAAGACGATCCTGAAAGCAGGTGGTTGGTAGAATGTATACATCGCGTGATACAGAATTGCCAAATCGGGGAATAATGACAGTCATAGTTACTAAGAGCTATAAGGCTCCTTGCACGGACCAAAAGATAGTACCAAGGTATTTAAGGAATTGGAGCTTTGATTACTCCCTGCCTGATACAAAATTCAGCATATCAACCAGTGAACGAAATTAAGTGAGCAAAGGCTTTGAAGACCAACTTGCGTCATTGGGATACAACAGATCTTCAAAATGGCACATCCTCCTACGACTACAACCCCGACCACTCTATCAAATGACCAGCTCGCCGGCAAAAACAACCCCATCCGCCCCACTCTTTCGGTCTTAAAAATCACCCTCTCGCGAGTCAAAACCAAAGTAAACCTCTTATCACCCAAATCTCCCAAATCTCCGTCCCGAGCCTTCGAGCCAACCGGAACCTTCCCATTCTTCCGTCTCCCCCGCGAGGTTCGTGAGAAGATCTACAATTCCCTGTTCAAGCAAACTATCCCTCGACGTCTCATCGCGTGCGATATATCTCCACATCCACATCCTCCGACTTCCGCCACGATTCCTCTCCCCCGCTTCCCCAATCTCTGCTACACTAGCCGTATGTGAACTCCAGGTATAGAGTCATTTGTTATCAAGACACCACATAGTGTGGCGTATTAAGACACTGATAGTGTACTATAACCAGCCTAGTTACATTTAACTAACTTTGTACACGTGATATAGGGCGTATGTACATCGAGTCAGTACCGAATCTCCTGCGAAACAGCGAAGTCATCCTCCTGGATGTTGTATCTATGCAAGACGTACTCAAGTACCTCAACCAGGGGCACAATAGTACTCTAGCCCAGGGCATTACATCCCTTACGTTCTCATCTCGAATCCCCTGGACGCCGCACACGACACACACGACGCGCGCTCTACTCGAGAAGTGTATAAATGTGCGCCATGTCAAGATTTCAGTTTCGGCTACCCGGTGCGTAGAGTGGGTTGGTAGCAACGAGGTGAAGGTAAAGAGTAAGAATCAGGTTATAGAGGGAGCCGACTACTGCTGTTTGATGGATTGTGACAAGCTGAAGAAGGTTTCACTGGTTTGTGTTGGCGGAGGGGCTGAGGCTAGAGTGCTTGGTGTTCATGTGGACGCCGTGTTTGAGCCGGTTGTGAGATGGGTGAGGGAGAATATTTGTAAAGGACGGGGTATGGTCTTGGTTGTGGAGCATGTGGAAGGCGTTGGGATGGGGCGTTGGTAGATGAAAGAGGAAAGATAGCTGGTGTCGCTTTGTGGTGTGGCTTCGGTTGCAGGTTGAAGGCCGCTGCTATCTTTCAGGGTCGATTTCACGATTTGTTCGTGTCCATTTGGATCGAATCTGTTGTCAGGCCCTTGTTATATTCCTGGCCTCTGCCAAATAAGACCTAGATGTCTTAGACTGTTACGTACCCAAAGATCTTGGCCTTTTGTAGTTACAGTTTGATAAGAGTTTGTAAGAATCAAATAACTGTTCAACCCGATCAATGTAGTTAACACTGATCCTTCCTTTCTATTCCTATTTCTAGCTCGTTGTATCAGTGATACGAAACCCAGGTATGCGACTGTGATTCCACCGAAGGTGCTAAACAGAGGCCTGAGTGCAGCCGACATTGAGGGCGTGTCTGAGGAAACTGCAGGTTGCCGAGAACCGATATGAAAAATTGTTTCGGTCGTTGTCTCGAGTATACAGAATATTAGAGCAAAACATAGGGGTATTTGGGGTAGCGTGTAGATGTGCGTGGTAAGTCACGCTTTGTTTCAAACGCCGCAGCGCTAAACTGCCCTATCATCTTTGGAATTGAAAGACTGGCATGCAATCTTTGCCGGTATGGACGGGTTCGTGCTTACACATTCAAGCGCCGAACCGTTTCCGCCGAACCCTTCACAGCTGCATAATGCGATACGGCTATGTCAAATAAGCCCCAACAACGCGTCGCGAGGTGCAGAATGAATCGGAACAAAATACCTGGAATTTGCTGGCGATTATGTATGTTGTAGCAAGACTTCATCTTATCGTGGGATCATTCGCTGAATTGAAGAACATTCGTGTATGTGTAAATGTTGAATGTCGAACTTCCTTCTGCATCAATGTACAGAGTGAGATTGGTTGGTTTATGGATTACAGTAGAGTCTGTCGCGTAGGTTAGCGCATTCGCATAAGAAGATATTGAACGATAAACTTTGCCGTAAAAGGGAAATGCCAAGATGATATCTTTCTCCGTGATTTATTTTAGCACATTGCTTTGGTCTCTCAGTCCTACGAGTGTTCCCTGAATCTGACCAAACCAGGAAAATAGAATATATTTCATGGCCAATTGATAATTCATTTTAGGATGGGTGATTGACTGCGCTCCTATTACAAAGACAAATTCATGGCTTCAACGACATTCACCGCCGCAAAATGGTCGACGCTCTCTGGGGCTTCATCAATGGGTGGCGGTGCCTAGATGGGAGTAAGATCTAACCAGAGATCGTAAGGTGAATACTCGAGAAGGTTAGCTTCGTATTCTTCCTTCTACCTCGTACATCCTGGGCGGTTGATCACTGACTCACCAACTACCTATAACCTCCTGTTTTTCGCGTTTAGGGTTTGTGTAGGTATTTCCCGCGAACATATTCTGTACGATTGAAAATACCATTGCTTGTCACCCAGTCACACCTGAAATGCAGCAGAGACTAAACTCAAAGAAGATAAGATCTTCTTCAGCACAGGAACTCCATATCTACCTGAAGACTGTGTTAGAATCGTCACCAGAAGAGGAAATAACGAACGAGCTTCTTCGCCTTCTTGAATGCGATGTCTTCTCGCCACACCCCGTTTTCCACATATGGCTGAAATTATCTTCTCCCGCAACTATGCGGAAATGTCTGCAGCAGCAAATCTCAATTTACGTACGGAAATCAGCGATTATACTCCTTGGAAAAAGACTTCGCTCCCCACACTGGCGACTGTTCTGGGATGGCTTGGATGGTGTATCAGGTCTTACTGCTTTGTTTAGCGACTTTTCCGAGAATGAGATAAAGATTGCTTGCCGCGCAATTGCCTACAATTGGAAGGGTGGTGATATGGAGGAGAAGATGAAGTGCTTCACCGAGCTTCTGCAAACGCTTCAGCCGTTGTCGTTCAATCTGAATCAGGAGACTTTGGATAAACGGCCTTTGAAAAAGTACTATCAACTTCTGACGCCGGTGTGCACAAACGTTGAACACAAGGAGGCTATCGAGTCGATGGATCCAAAACAGCAGAAAAGGGTTTTCTTCAGATACCAAAGAACCGATCTGGAGAGAAAATTCCTTCAGTACATGATGGAAGGGCATGACAAAGGCAACGAATGGTTGCTTTCACTTCTCAGAGAATATCTCTCATTTACCTCATCGGAATGGGGGCGGCTAGAAACGATGCCGTTTGCCATAAGGATTTTCGATGCAGCCGCAAAAAGAAACAAACTTGTCATCAGCTACGACACGTTCATGAACACACTCGCACGTCCCCTCCTAAGACGCGCTTTAAGACAGAAAGCAAGTTGGAACATAATCCAGGACATCGCCTGTAAAAGCGTAGCTTGGTGCGAACACAATGGCTGCCTCGACAAGCTTGATTGTAAACGCGACGGCTTTATTGATCTGGTAGCACAATGCTGGTCTCGTGAGCCGGATCTGTTTGCATACCCTTTGCGCAGTTTGATTGCGGGTAGCGTCAAGACTTTGGGCCAGTTAGCTTCCACATATGGGAAGGATTATCACTTGATGAAATTCGGATGCTTAGCCCTGGGCTACAGTTTCGATAACCCAGAGCATATGCGACAAGTTTTTGCCCATCTACCTACCTCCACGATAACCGTACTCGATCCGCAAGATTCTTACTCGCTATTCTGTTACTTGCGTGCTGCAAATTACAGCGAGCAGACGGATGGTTCCGTGCTCTGGTCTAGATGGTCGTTCACAGAATTTCCATTCACCGAGTTCAATTCTGGACCTGATCTGTTACAAACCATACTTCTTCAGCGGAGTGGTCGTCAAAACGATGCAGAACAGCTGGCAGCAATCAACATTCAAGAGAGAAAAAGGAGCGTGATGTCAAGCGCAGACGCGACTTCACGCGGTGAACATGTTGGAGCCGTACTGGAATATGCAAAAGCCAGTGGATCCATGCAATTATACAAACAGGAACAGATTTGGGCACGCCGTTTCGTGCGGGACCCACTTGTTGCGATGCGACTATGGGGTTTGGCATCTCACAGAGAAGTCGCTTTACTGTCCGGGATACCAGAAAGGCCTCTGCTCGCCCCCAACTTCTCTGTGCAGGACATCACCCAAAGGATTTTGCAGGCTAATGAGATGCTCAATATTTTGTTTGATACTCTGGATGCGGCGAAAGGGGAACCCTCTTTTTATACCCGTCACTTCAAAGGTTCTTTTCACACCCTCTACCATTCCATCTAGCTCTAACATTTGATGTCAGGAATCTACGACTTGCCTTTAGCGGTTATAAGAATGCGTATACATAGAGCTAATCATCTTCGAGATACTTGTGGATTCTCGAATGACCAGATATACGAGGCAGTGTGGAAGGACACCCTTCACCTGGTCTACTGTTTGGAGGCAAGGCTCTCAGCCCCCTTTTTCTCCCCGCCAGCCACCGCCAAGATTACCACCTTGACGGATGAGCAAGATCCGTCTGTGCTACGGTTTCTGGATAACTGGTTCAAAAAACGGGACGATTTGTGGGTGGATCTGCGACCTAAAGTTATTAAACAGGATGTCGGGTTGCCTAGACCCTTTCCTCAAGGTCTTCCTATACAGGATCTCATATATCCATTTCGTTTTCAGGTTCGGTGCCTAGAAACTCACATGCCATATTTGGCTTCTCGTGTCAACGACATCGTATTTGGAGACCCTCAGCTTTTCTTAGAACCGGTTTCATCAGTTAATCTAGAGGATAGGAACAACCAAATTCTAGTCGACGACTATTTTACAGCACTGGGCTTATACGTTCCCAGTGTTATCACAGATGATGAACAAAAACAACGCACCGACAAAGCTTGGAAACATGCCATCGGACCCTTGTCTCAACCCCGCATGACCGAGGAAGAAGCTATCAGATATTGGAAAGGTGAGCGTCGCACATATTGGAGTGGGTCCAGATACCCGACGTACTGGCCGACTTGGAGTGACAAACCCATCGTTGCGAAGTGGCCAGTAGTCCCCGAGGTCGATGACCCCTTCGAGATGGAGGAATGGAGTCCGCTCCCGCCGATCCGTCGACAGTATGTTGTATTCCAGGTACAGAGTCGTTTATTATTAAGATGCCACATAGTGTGGCGTATTAAGACACTGATAATGTACTGTTACCACCCTAGTTACATTTAACTAACTTTGTACCCGCGATATAGGTATGCGCCTGCAAAACAGTTTTCACCAGTGACTTATATCGATCTCTGCAAAAAGCCGATAGACTTCAACAGAGAGAAGCTTCCAGGAACGGATAGATGCGTTTGGAAGCCTGTCGAGGTGCCCGGTGAAACTCCCGAGGAAAGAAGTCTGTATGCACCACTTCGTCTAGCCCGCAAAGAGCCCGCGGTGAGCGAAGGTCTGATCTTGACGGCTCTTCTCGCTTTGGATAAAGAAGAAGCACAGAAGGACCGGCTTCTACCAACGCCGTTCCCTCCCGGTAGTGATCCAGCGACGATTCGCTTCCCACTGCTATCTCTGGGTGGAGAGATGCTACAAGAATCCCATCTCAGCTCTATGGCGGGAACGCTATTTTCCGAGCTTATCGACAGCGTGCCTCCAACGTTGTTAGCCAAAGGCGCCGAAACGGCACTCAAGAATCTCAGCGAAGAAGTTGCCCACAGCAACTCACACAGGGAATGGTCAGTGAAACTGTATCGATTCTTAGATCTCCTCGAGCGAAGCGATAGACCTGCGCTTGCGTTGAGGCTAGCAATACAATTCATGGAGAGCTCTTCTGCCTCTACTTCGTGGTATTGGTATATCTTGCCGCCTCGATTACTTAAAAGGCTCCCTGCGTCCCAGGCACAGGCATGTATCTCGTACTTCGCCGACGCCGTTATCGAGGCGCTGTTAGAGAACGCCGCGATCAAATCATCTATCACACCAACGAAGTCTCTCGTTGGAGAAATAGGAATCAATGAACCTGCCAGTGAGACGAAGCCACGAATCGAGTTGCCTCTTCTCAAAGTCACCACCATCAAGTCACTCGCGCAGCTGTTAAACGGTGCAGCCTTCGTATCCAACGAATTCTCTTTCGCTATACTGGCGAAGATCTTGGCCAATGCATCGCACATAGACATAAGACGCGCTGTCGTTTCGAGTCTCTTGAAGATCTATGTATCTAACCCCTCGCGTGGGGAACTAGATGACAATGTTCTCAACGCCCTCGAGGTCGCTATACCGCTCGCGAGCAATCTTCGCGAAAGAGAACCCATCAGCGACGCGGAATGGCAAGCGGCCGAAGAAACCCTAAAACCGCCCCGAGTCTTGAATTCCCAGTTATCAGAGAACGATTCTCCGCTATTACTCTCATTATTGACGTTCATCGGGGACGATCTGACCCGCGTAGATGCCGGGAAGCAGGAAACGTACATGACCCGCATCATCTTCCCCATCCTTGCCAAACTGGAAGAACACACGATGCGATGGGTGCACATTTTCTTACGGCAGCAAGGCATGTCGGTATCTGAAATCCAAGCCTGCAAAATCCCACCCCTTCCCTCCAACGCCACCATCCTCCACCGAATCTTCGAAACGCGATCCGCAAATACCCCGCTCTTCCTCCTCGACAACTACATCCAATACGTGGAATTCAACATCGCGCCTCCCACCCCCATCGCCGCTCTCAACAAGCGCCTTCGCGCCTCCAAAACGAACCTCGACACCCCGACAATCCAGTCCTGGCTGTCCCGATACGCCTGTGGCCTCCATGTCGCCGCCGCAATGCAACTCACATCCCTCCTCGACGCTGCATACACACATCCCCGGGCCACGCTCCAACTCGCCCACCTTCAAGAAAAATACATGGAACTCTTTAAACTAACACTCGACCACGACACCGAAGACTTGCACACCGTGCAGAGGGTAATAGACAAGCTGCTCTACCGCTTCTTCGACCCATCGAGCCCGCCCATGGAAGCGTCCTGGTCCACCATCTACCTCCCCATCCTCGACAACATCATCACATACATCGAAAGACTGCGCGCCGCAACCGCCCAACTCCCTCCTTCCTCACCAAAAGCCTTACTTCTCCCAGATACGTCCAAACTCCGCATGTACAAACTCCATTTCTCCGCGCGGCACTCAGAGCACTTACCCACGACTCGCGACCCCACCGACGAAGAGCGAGACGCACACTGCGAGGCGTTTGCGGCGCTCGTGACGCAGTACACGGATGCGATGCCGGGGACGTTGTATCATGAGCGGTACGCGCAGCTCAAGCGGGCGGTGGAGTTTTTGACGGGGGAGGATGGGGTTAGGGTCGCGTGTTTGCTGGGGGGTGTTGAGGGGGTGATGGGGAGGGAGGTGGGTGAGGGGGAGATGCTTCGGGTGGAGTTGGCGGCTGGGTTGTTGGGGGTAGGGAAGGGGGACGTAAGGAGTGAGGGGTTGAGGAGGAGGGTCGAGGGGATGGTGCAGGGTTGGAAGGGTTGTAGGAGTGAGGAGGTGAGGAGGTGGGGGGTGCGTGTTGGGGAGGTGGAGTGAGTGGTATGGGTTGTTGGTCGTGTGAAAGGGAGTTTGTAGGACACTCTCTTGGTTGTTTCATAGAGTATAATTAAATAGACAGTTTGACGTTTCTCTGTTCGTTGGCAAATTCTCAAGCTACCACCCACCCACCTACTCATCCGCCCGCCTTAATCCCAGGTAATATAGCACATTACATTACATAGATACATTAATCCATACCACCCAAATCCAACTCCAACTCCAACTCCAACTCCATAACAACAACAACAAACCCTTCCCTCTCATCCCCTCCATCCTATACATAACAATCATTCTCATACACGTCGCATCTGAACATAACCCAAAAGAAAATTCAAGAATCAATCTCTCGAGTGTACTGCTATACAAACAGTTGAGATAAATATAAGGCTTAACTACTTCTTTCCTTTTTCTTTCTTTCTGACACACAGATGGAATCAAACAAAACGATACCGGGGAGGGGGGGGGCTTGCACTTCTCTCCTCCTGTTTCCTATTGCAGGATATGGTGCTACGCTTCATCTTCCCCTTTCTCTACTTTTTTCGATTGTGAGATGTGGGTTTGGGGGAAGAAGAGAACGAGGTGAGGCAAGGAAGGGTGAAAAGAAGAAGAAGAAGAAGAAAAAGAAGAAGAAGAAGTAATAAGGAGAAATTGTACGATTGAGAAAAGGATAGAAAGACCGTCCCGAGTATGAAATACAAGCTACCACTCTGTTTTACTCTCTTTTGTATTTTGATGTCGTGTCTGTACATGACGGAACAGCGACAAAGCAATGCGGTCGGTTGGTTGGTTGGTTGGTTACACAGATTGAAGGAAGGTAGAAGGAGATATTAGGAGTAACGAGGCGTACGCGAGGGGGGTTGGGGGGAAGGTATCTCAACTGTTACACCCAACCTACCAAAAAATCGTAGTTACCACGCATTGTTGTTAGCTCGCTCAGCATCTTTAGGGACATGTATACGCATATTTTTTTTTCACGGGGGATTGAACTACCTCTGTATGTAACTCCTCATGTGTGTGAGCTGGACAAAAGCTTCTGTAGATACATACAACATGTGGATGAAACAAACCACGTCTCCAAAGCCCTCCCTCCCAAACACACCCCCTTGAACGGAATATATCAAAAAAAAACAACAAGACCACTCACTTACTCCTTCATTCCCCAACCAGCAAACCCCCCTCGAACCCAACCCTTCGAATCGCAAGAACAAAACCTTCGAAACGAAAAACACAAATACCCTCGAAATACCCTCCCCTTACCCCCCCGTTACGCAATCACCAACTTCCAACCAAACTCCCACATCCCATCGGTAAGAATGACCGAGCAACGAATGAATGCCCTCGGGGAGAGTCTTCTTCCGCTCCTTCTCAAGGCCTCAGGCCTCCTCGTTTCCCTTCCCCCCACCATGCCCACCTCGTCAGAGAAATAAGCGATCTCCCAACCCAAAGAAATGATTGGCCCCGGCCGCATCAACCGAAAAAACAACCAAAATCTCAGCTCAAACGTACTCCTCTACATTCAGGCGGGCGGATCGGAAAAGTGGGGGAGACAAGGGTGGGAGGAGCACGAATTAAGCGTCGGAGAGTGGCCTCTCCTCCCACCCCCAGCGAGCGGTAAGTTACGTGGTCGGGTGAGACGTGCCGTGTACAGTACATCCAGTATGTATGCTAGTTAGTACTATTTTGTTTCTCTGGCTTTCGCAAACAGAGAGATATCGCCAAGAGATAAGAGGGTAAAAAACGACAGAGAATACATGGCGTTGACGTACAATACCGAGGGGACGGAGACGGGGGCTGGGACCAGGGCTGAGAGCTGAGATCTAGGGTTGGGGTTTGTGTGTGTGTGTGTGTGTGTGTGTGTGTGTGTCTATAGGTCCTGACCGGCACGACGCGAAGATTAGCGCTTCAAGGATCGGGACGTTAGCAACTGAACTGTTGGGATTTGTGGGGCGGGGAAGAAGACGATAGGAGTGTTTTCAGCTAGCTACTCAGTAGGTAGTGCGTACGTAGACGGTGGGTGACAAGGGAAAGCGAGCCAGGGTCGAGTACGTAGAGGGAAGCTTGCGAAAGCGTGGGGCGAGCGAGCGGGCTGGATGGGAAACTATAGAGTCTAGTCTGGCCCTTTTTCACTTTTCTGTTTTTGGGGGTAGAGTCTCCGAGAGGATGAGGTGGAGATGACGGGATGAGGGTAGAAGGCGAAGAGGGAGGAGGGCAAACAGGTTCGCTCCCCTTTAGTGCTGTTTGCCAGCGTGGTTGATGTGTTCGTGATATCTCCGGGTCGCTTTGAGATCTGGGAACCCTTCCACCGGGAAAATCAGTAATGCGCCCGAAAAGAGCGGAGGGAAAATATGGGAGCCCCAGGGATACAGGCATTGGTGGGATTTCGGGAGGGTTCTGGGCGCCAATCAACAAGAAACAGAGGGCCCTTCCCTCCCCACACATGCTGTCCACCCTTGACTTCGGAAGTGATCCGTGGAAGCGAACTCATCTAGGGCGAGTTTCTGAGATGTGATGAACTACCGCGTAACTTTGACATCTGTGCGACATGGTCCCTGCCTGGGTGCATACCAAAAACTCCACGTAGCCTCACCATGACGAAACGTTTTGCAACGTGCTCTCCCTAGCCCAGGCAGATGAATGGTCGCGCACATGCGAGGCCAGTGCTAACACGTGACTGCTACCAAAGTTGACATAGGGACTACCTATGTAACGTTGAGATTAGCCTAATTGTGTACGGTAACTACCACTCCGATCTCTGTTCAACGGTCGTCCATTGGGACAAAAACACGATTTCCTTGATGGGGGACCGTTGAATTAAGGAATCGTTAGCGTTGGAATGGCAAGTGCTAGATCCCATCCCCTCCTGCTGCCGCCGGCGAATCAGATGCGACTCAGGGTCAAACCCAAAGAATGCTCACGGATTGACAAGGCTAGGCTGGGGTAGCCATCTCTTGAGATAAGTCGTATCAGACACGTGCAGCTGCTAGGCTCAGATGGGTGGGAAGCCTATCAGATTGATCGCGGCAGCCGGTCCCGCGAGGAATCAGAAAACAAGTAAAGAAAGATGATCGGGACTTTGTGCCGTGCAACCCTGATTGGAGCATTATGACCTCTCCGTAGCGGCCGAGGCTACGTCATAGTTGGAGAAAAGATGGGTCTCTGAGCTCTAACTCGGGAATCGAAAGTCGGAGGTTCGTGTGGGGCGGGCGGAGTAGAGTGAAGGTCGAAGCTTCTATTTTGGATGGAGCAGACGAGGAGAAGATGGTGCTGAAGGGGAGTTGCGGGAGTCGAAGAAAGAAAGTATTCAGGGAGGCGTTGAGGAGTGCATTCGAAGAAGAAGGCTTTCCCTCGGATGATATGTTTATGACAAGCAAGTCGAGAATTTGTTCTTGGTGGGAGGGTGGGGTTGGTTTTGAGACTACCTGTACAGTAGATAGTATTGAGTTTCCACCTGTGATGATATTCTGTGGGCTCTGGCATGTATCTGCGTCGAAAGACCGGAGGAATCAGTCTGGGCTAGATCTTCCATGATACGTGTGCCTGTAACAACGGTACAGTCAGTACAACGCAAACGAACCCGGCCAGGGTCCTGGACGACTGGATTGAGATTTGGAGCCGACGGCGCCCAGCGTGTGGCATTGCCTCTCTCGGCCGTTGGTCGAGCGACGAACACGCGATGCTCGCTTACTGGCATGCTGGCTGGGTCGGTCGCTGAAGATGCACAGTTGGGAGGTGGTGAGTGGGTGAAGGAGCTGGCGTGAGATGAGGTATTCACTGGCGGCAGGCGATGCCGCAGCCAATGACAAGACGCAACGCAAAGCCGCTAAACGCCGAGGCTACGGATCTGCATATGCAGGCCATCGACCGATCCGACGTGGTCCGTGTGAGATGGGAAAGTGACGTGTTGCGTCATGGCCAACACAAATTCACCATGTGAGGGCCATGGGAAAATTTCTTCGGCTTCGTCGTCCGCCCCTCGACGTTGGTTATACAACCTTGCTGTCGCCCCTCCAACGGCGCCAGGGAGTACAGCACCCAACTATTGTATGGCCTCGTTTCACTCACATTGACTCCCAGACTAGCGCTCCTCATGCACAACCATGGCTGTCTCGTTTCCCCGTTTCTCCATTTCCGGGGTCAGGGTCAGTCCTTGAGCGTTTGTCACCCATAGCTTCCGTATAGTTGGATTCGTGAATACCGTTACCTATGTACGGTGGAAGAGGGTTGATTTCTAATAGACTGTTGGGTGCGCACGCAGTGTGATGAACGAGACGTTACACTAGCCTCCATCTATGAGGCGTCGACGATCCCATGTGGAGGAAGCCCATCACGTCTTTGGGTTGAACAAGGAAAAGCTATCACGTGACCGGACTAGAATAGATGGGTGTCTCCGCGGCGTGCCCCCCGAGAATGCCGCCGTCGTTGGCCATCACGATCCCAACCGCGATCTGCAAGCGCAAACACGTACGCGGCTGGGTGATCGTCCTGGCGACGGCGGCAGTGTTTGATGGGTGGGTGCATTCAGTCAGAATACTAAATGTACCGACGGATGTGCTTCTGGTTGACAGATGCAGGTGCAGGCGAGGCGCAAGAGCAAACAAAGGGGCGACGGACGGTGGAGGGCAGAGGCGGCGGCCCCAAGGCGTTCAATGTTCAGGAGCTGCGCGCGCGTCAGCTGAACAGACAGTATAGTAGGTAGTAGGTACATGTACGGCCAATAACTAGTGTCGGCGAGGGTGTAGTTACAAGGGTAGGTACAGTAAGTAGTGAATAGATGGGTTATGGCCAAATGCCATGACGGACAAGCAGGTTTTGGGCCAGCTTTCCCATTAGGTAGACCCAATATAGTCCCCCGCAGGCTGAATGAGTAGGATCCTGGCACTTGCTCTTCGCTTTCTTTGCTTTCTGCCGTGGGGCTGAGGTAGGCTCAATTGGGGTTAGCCCGACACTGCGCGTCCCAATTGGACCGAGCTAACCTTCACGTCACCGATCGATCTCTCTATTCTCGATCCCCAAAACGCATGCTGGATTCAAATTCCCATGCCCGCGCCTACATAACGCTCACATTCCCCATCCCATTTCCCATCCCCCTCCTCCTCCTCCCTCGCATCCTCGCAACCTCGCTCCCTCTGTGCCTCCGTCGCTTTAGCTGTTTTCCGTCCTTTCGCGAACCATCCCAAAACAAAGCCGGTCCACCTCCCGTCACCTCCCGTCACCCACAACCTAGGCACCACCTTTCCTCGCCACTCACTCACTCACTCATCTTCCCCTCCCCCCATTTTCCTCCCCAATCAGCCTAACGTCACTCCCGGGATTTTCTGCCGCCCTGCGCACCTGGAAACCTATATTACAGACCAACACTCACTCCCAACGCTGACCGATTCCGCCCCGCCTCACCCGTCCTCATACTGCCTGTCATTGGTACAAAGCAAAACAAAACACGCTTGAGTGAACACCAACTGCACTCCCACCCCCCTTCACCACATAATCTTCATCTATCGTCCATCATGGCCTTGGACATGGAGACACATCACTTTGGAGGTGACTGGGCAAACGATGCCTTTGTTACGCTCAACCACAATGACCTTCAGGCCGACAAGTGGCCTACCTTTGGCAACTCCACCTATTCCAACCCTACCTACACCATTCCCCCTTCTCTCCTTACCCAGAGCGCCATCGAGCGTTTCGGACAAGTCACCCCTCCCGAGGAACTGTCGCCTACATCGCTTTCTCGCGAAGCTAGAGAGACTTCCATTCCTGTCGAGGAGCTTAGGAACGAGGCCCTCTTCCCGGATCATCAATTGCAAGCATTGCAGAACTTCCCATCCAAACCGGATCAAACATCACAAGCACAAGAACAATCTCAGTTAGCTTCACCCCCTCTTTCTTCGTCGTCAGCACAGCAACAGGACGAAGGCCGTGCATCGAAGCGCCGCCGAACCTCCAGGAACACATCCAGTGCTAGCCAAGCGTCTTCGACAGCTGCTGATCTCTCTTCAACTCAACCACCGGTGGACAACCCGCAGCCGCCCAAGCGCAAGCGGGGCCGGCCCAAGTCCCAGCCACAGATGATCGAAGCCTTTACCGCCGATGGCTTCCCCTTCCAGGTCTCGTCGGCCCGCCAGTCGCACCTGGAGAAGAATCGTGTTGCTGCACACAAGTGCCGCCAGCGCAAGAAGGAGTACATTGGCAGCCTGGAGAGCCGCGCCCGCGAACACGCCGCCAAGAACAAATCCCTCAAGGAAAACATTGCCATGCTTCGCGAGGAGCTGCTGGAACTCAAGAACGAGGTTTTGCGGCACGCAGGCTGCGGCTTCTGGGCTGTTGATGAATATCTCACTCGCTGTGCCGGCGATCTCCTAGGGGTGCAAGCCCCTACCTCGGACAATGCCACCAGCTCCCGAATGCAGCAAACCAACTTCACTACCACGTCTAGTCGCAGTCCAGACATGTTCTCGCAATCGCAATCACAAAGCCCCGTCACTTCCACGCTCGAGCCTGGCAAGACACGCCGCCAGTCGAGTGTAGTTTCGTCGACTGACTCACTGGAAGATGAGTTCAATGGCTTCGACCTGCTCCATGACATTGATGAGGAGAATTAGGGTCAGGTTGGCTAACAATGGTTCTTCACCTTTGGTGTCCCATTTTTCACCCTCGCTGTTTTTTTCTCTTCCTCGAGGAAGTTGTGGCCTATTCAATGTTGATTTGCTGGCGGACCTGTTCCGATGCTTCTATGATACCCAAGTCTTTTTATGACTCCTTTCCATTCGTTGTTTTACTACATCCTGCTTTGGTTGGCGGCGAGAACAAAAAAGTTTTATGTTGGTTTTCCTCATTGGGAAAAGGCTGTATTTACTTGCTTTAGCTACGGACAAGATTGAACTGTCCTTTACCCTTCTTTTGACGCCAGCGCTTCTGTTGAGATTGATGGAGATGCTGGAAAACAGAAAAGTGGTACCATGTAGTGGGCAAACAAAAAAACAGAGATAACAATCAAAAACCATCAAATCATGACTGCATCACCTCCTCACCGTCTTGACCTCATACATGTGACATGGTAACAACTTTGGAATGTTTGCGAGGTCTGAGTTAGCATGTTGGCATCGTCAACGCAATTGTTGCATCGGGCCAAGGCAGACCAGCCAAGGCAAGCCAACCGTCCGATCCGACCTCCCCGCTCGCCTGGAAGTGATTAGGTACTGAGTTGAACTATTCGGAGGGGTTCTACCTCGATACAAAAACAAGATCCAAAAGTAAGAACCAAAAAAGGCGGAGTACCTTGTAAGACCAAAATTTCAAAGAAAAGTCAAGGGCGTCATATGAGACTGACAGTCATGGTCCTAGGTGACCCGAGAGGTTCGTCCATATGGTGACGTCCACGACGAGTGATTAGGTACATGGTTACACATTTTGCTCTCTTTCAACGCCGACAACTGTTGCCGGCATCTTTCCACGCTACCCGTAACCCGCTGTCTGTAGTCCATCTTTTCCCTAAGCTACCCCGCGTGGTTACATAATCTACACACTGACTTCACCACCCTGCCCCACTTATATCGACTTAGCGCACCGCTCTACTAACTACACTACCCTACGCCACATCTCACTGTACTGTACTATACCGCACTTTCCCCACCCAACTCCGTGGTCACCACAAGCTGTCGTTTGCGTCGTCGTCGTCGGCGACCTCAGAGACGCCTCAGGCGCCTAACAACGGTCGCCATCCAACCCTTCGGTAGACTAGGTAGGTAGCTAGCCCCATCCCTCCCCTTGCTTGCGACGCCCCCTACTACCCGCGAGTGTCTGTGCCCTCTAGGGTCCAGGCAAAAACCTTTCCCCCCGTGGCTCATCTATGCCCTACTGTGTCTCGATTCGAGAAATGGCGCCAAAAATCCAGCTCGATTTAGCTCTCTGTACTATGTCGGTTTGCAAATCTAACGCCGTTTCGTTCGTTCGAGTCTCGTTTCATTAGGCTATTATGTTCAAGATGGCTTCACTCCTGCACTCCTCCCACTCAAAGTCCGTGGATTGTCCCCCACTTGGGCTCTATGGCTTCTACAGCGTGCTGTTGTCATGTTTTGATGCTGCCATCTGATTGGAACGCGGGTTCCCGGGGACTCAGGCGTAGTTGAGTAAGTGGGGTTTTTTGTGTGATTGAATAGCATGCGAAGCTAGCTCTTTGACTCGATTGAAACTAGGTAGACCCTGCCATTATCATACAATGAGTGCTGAGATATAGCGGGGGTCCCCGATCACGGAACAAGTGACAAAGTCGGAAAAGCCATTTGTGACTTCACGCAGGGCGCAAGTTGACTAAATCCTTACAACGAATAGCAGAAAAGATCAAACTAGGGCGTTTGAGTAGAGACGGGGTCGGGGGATCGTGAGAAAGTGAGACCTCATTCCGTCCCCCCTCCCCCTCCAGCCCCCCTTTTCTCCATTATTTTGCCTCGATTCGAGCATCTTTGCATTCTCCAAGTCTACCCACTGTTAGGGACTCTTATTTTACCCAAATGAAGTCAAGGCATACAGCAGAATAGCCCGAGAGCCCCCGGCCCCCCCGCGCCCGGGC